>LR753376.1:0-55955 GCA_902729485.2 Mus minutoides
GTAGTTCCTTATTGTACTGCTTGCCCAAAATACTTGCATGTAATTAAATTGGTTTAAAAGTGGATTGGAAAATAAAACTTTGCCTTCAGTCTCAGAATTGACTGGGGTCACGCTGCAGCATTGTCTAATTGTCTCTTTCTTTTCAATCCTCGCTCCTGCGCTGGAGAACCTGTTGACTGACTGAGCTGGCTCGGTCAATTTGTATTTCTTTCTTTAATTGAGACTCTACACAGCTGGGTGTGGTGGCGCACGCCTTTAATCCCAGCACTCGGGAGGCAGAGGCAGGCGGATTTCTGAGTTTCAGGCCAGCCTGGTCTACAGAGTGAGTTCCAGGACAGCCAGGGCTGCAGAGAAACTGTCTCAAAAAAACAAAAATAAATAAATAAAAAACACTCTACACTAATTATTTTTACCTCTGTGTATGCCATGCATGTGTGGGTGTCAGTGAAAGTCAAGAAGGTTTTGGAGCCCCTGGAACTGGAGCTATGGACAGTTGTGAGGCACCTGACCTCACTCAGGTCCTGTGCAGACATCACATCTGCTGCGCCATCTCAGCCCCAGGGTTTGTATTTCCTTTACCACCCAATCTGCTTCACAACATCTGAACTCGCAGAGCTGATATTACGTCCTAACACTGAGAACTAGCACACAGTAAGCGCTCAATTTGCGGGATGAATGAAGGCAACATGAGAGGTCCACTCTGGGACCCCAAGGCCTGGGGACTTTAATCCACTTGCTCCTAGTCCCATTCCATTTTATCACCTGATCTCTCTGGCCATCTCTTCCAGGGGGACGCCGCGGCTGAGAGCAAGGTGGCACAGGTGCAGGAAGGCCATGCCTAAGCTCTCATTCTTAAAGTGGTGGATCTCCTCCTCACTAGACAGGTCCCGCAGAGACACCACATCGTTCATGAACTCATGTTTTCCCTGAGGGGTAGAGGGACGGAGAGAAAAAGAGGTGTTGAAGGTTTTTGCTGTATTGCCAACAAACTCTTAATTTCCTACTTCTAGACACCTCGTGGGGAAGGAAGAGAAGAGCATTTTCCTAGGAAGACCAAGATCCACACACCGTCCCCGCAGGCATGACTAATCAATCCGAGCACCCAAGTACTTTTGGTAAAAGAGCTAACGGATCCCAGCTGGTATGAGCTGAAACAGAGAGGTAAGTGGAGCTGGAAGCCCATAACTGTCCCTGTGCTCCCCGGACAAGCCCCACCCTGCTCACACCTGCTCAAAAAGGTATTCAAACGAGGCAGAATCCAAGAGCTGAACACCTTGCTCTGCCCGGTCTGAGGAATTCTCTGCCCCTGGGAAACCACATCGGTATACAGCTGGCTCCTGGGGATTCATGCCATGCCAGTTCCGGAAGTAAAACCTGCAAGAAGGGAAAAGGATGGATGGAGGAATAGGGGGAGGGAGCCGGGGGGAGCCCGTGGGGAAAGGTGCTCGCCAAGGTGACCCTGCGTTTGAAGAGAGAGACCATGGCCCAGTGGCTGTGCTGGACTTCCTGCCACACTGGTGCTATGGCACATGGATACATGGGTGCACACACACACACACACACACACACACCACACTCCAGCACACAAAGACACTTACACTCTCTCACACACACACCCTACTCACCTCATTCGAAAATAGAGGCTCACATCTTGGGATGTATCCAGAATATGGTTTGGGGGCAGCCAGACCTTGGCCTGTTCATTGTAGAGTGCAAAGAGATTCAAGCAGGGTGGAGTGATGCCTGGACCACGGAGGGAGGATGTTAGCTCCTGAGCATCCTACACCCACTAGCTCCTCCCTTGCACACACCCTTCCCAGGTCCCCTCCCATCTGTGAGTTGTCATGTGCTGATATGTGCACTGGGCGGCTCAGCATCTCCACCAGGCCAAGGCCTCCCACAAGCACACTTCCTAGCTTCCTTGCAGCTTGGGTAGGTAGGGACCCTGGACACATGGCATGTGATCCCAGAACTCTGGAGGCCATCCTAAGCTCAAAAACAAAACGAGCTGGGCGTGGTGGCGCATGCCTTTAATCCCAGCACTCAGGAGGCAGAGGCAGGTGGATTTCTGAGTTCGAGGCCAGCCTGGTCTACAAAGTGAGTTCCAGGACAGCCAGGGCTATACAGAGAAACCCTGTCTCGAAAAACCAAAAAAAACAACAAAACAAACAAAACAAAACAAAACAAAACAAAACAAAAAATGAAACAGGCTTAGCATGGTGGTTCATCCCAGCACTCAGAAGGCAGAGGCAGGTGGATTTCTGTGAGGTCCAGGCCAGCCAGGGCTCCATAGAGAGACCCTGTCTCAACACACTAAAAACAACAAAAGCTTTCAACCTTTCAGGTAAACACAAAGTGTCCTCCAAACTTACTGAAAGTTAACTTCACTTGATAAAAATCTCGCTTGTAGCCGGGTGTGGTAGTGCACGCCTTTAATCCCAGCACTTGGGAGGCAGAGGCAGGCAGATTCTTCTGAGTTCGAGGTCTACAAAGTGAGTTCCAGGACAGCCAGGGCTATACAGAGAAACCCTGTCTCGAAAAACCAAAAAAAAAAAAAAATCCCAAAAACCTCACTTATAAAACAGCTTTCTTATGTGCCAAGTGCTTTACTCTCTGTCTTAAGCCTTCCACAGCTCCCTATTGCCTGTGGAGAAATCCAGCCCTTCAGTACTGAGTCACCCGTGCCTGGCTTCCACTCTCATGCTTGCTTTCAATTCCTCTTGCTTGACATTAGGCTTCCAGAGCTCAGGCTGTTCTCAAAGTCCATATGTAGCTGAGGCTAGCCGTGAATTTCTTTCTGAGCTTCCTGTCTACACTTCCCAGCCTACAGCCATGACAGGTGTGCACCCTCATGCCTGGCTCTTGTGGTGCTGAGGGTAGAAGCTACGGTTCTCAGAGCACTGGGCAAGTGTTCCTCCAGCTGGGTGACAATCTCATCCCTGAGTTTCAATCGTTAGTTCCTTTTTCCAGCTCTTAGAACCGGTACCCCTGTGAGCCTGAAGGCCTTCTGGTTCCTCACACAGAGCGCATAGTCAGGGCCTGTGTGGAGACGACTTTCTCTGTGGTGTGGAGAAAATCTCTTGTGCACTGTGCGGAAGCATCACCTGTCAATAAAAACCTGATGGCCTCTTAGCAAAAGGCAGGAAGTATTAGGTGGGAGCTCCAGTAGAGAGGGAGGAACTCTGGGAGAGAATTAGAGGTGAGAAGAGATGTACCCTGAACTCCGAGGAAAGACACGGAACTGAGAAGTGGCAGCCATCCATGTGGCACTCATAAAAATAGAATAAACAGGTTAATTACATTATGAGCTAGTCAGGGAGCAAGCCCAACTTATGGCCTAGGGATTTATAATAAATAATTAAGCCTCAGAATTGTTATTTTGGGAACTGGGGCATGGCTGGAAAAGCCCATAGTTACAATAAAATGCAGGCCCTGTCGTTCATGTCAACACAGCAGAAAGCCGGGCGTGATGGCGCACGCCTTTAATCCCAGCACTTGGGAGGCAGAGGCAGGCAGGTTTCTGAGTTCGAGGCCAGCCTAGTCCACAAAGTGAGTTCCAGGACAGCCAGGGCTATACAGAGAAACCCTGTCTCGAAAAAACAAAAACAAAAACACAGCAGAAAGCTGGTAAGAGATGTCATAGTCCAGCTGCTAGCACATTTCTTGTGATGGTTTGGCCATGTCCCAGCGTTCACAAGCTGATATCACCAAATCCATGTGTTCATGGAATTTAAGGGTGGTACCACTGACATGTGGTTAGGACTTAGGAGGCTGCAGAGGCATGGCCTCATGGTGTTAGTAACTTGATTTTGGGGGACACACAGAGGACAGAAAATAGAACTTTGCACAAACTGGAAAATACCCTAACCCCTCACTGGGAGATTCTAGGTGTATGCTATACCACTGGGTCAAATGGCGTCCCTTGCTGGGGGATTCTGTTTTTCCTAAGACTTATTTATGTGCATTGGTATTTTACCTGCATGGATGTTTGTGTGAGAGTGCCAGATCCCCTGGAATTGGAGTTACAGACAGTTGTGAACGACCATGTAGGTGCTAGGAATTGAACCCAGGTCCTCTGGGAGTGGCTGCTCCTACCACTGAGCCATCTCTCCAGCCCCTTCACTGGGGAATTCTAGGCAGGAACTCTACCACTGAGCCTAAGATTTGATTTTTGAAGTAGGGTCTTCTTGTGTCATTAGCTTAGCCTGGAACTTGTGAGGATCCTCCTGCCTCAGCTTCCCACATTCTGGGATCACAGGCCTGGCTCAGCAGTGCTCTTGGTCCCAGCCCTCTGGAACAATAGCCCCTACTGGTCCTAACATAAGCTGTCACTTACACTCACTCCATTTTGTCCAGTGATGGTGGAACACAGCATCAGACCCTCCTGGGGCCATGTACTCACCGACTTTGTGTGCAATGTGGATGCAGACCTCCTCTGCAGTCAGAGATGTCTGGCTGAAGGTGACCCAGGGCTCCCCGCCCTTAGGCCCAGGCCAGTGCAGCAGCACCATCAAGCGTCCTGTGGGCACCAGGAGCTGAGCTTCTGTGCCATCCGCCTTGCTGTCTTCCAAGGTGGCTCTCCGCCCACACAGAGGCATACTCCCCACCATTCACTGTGCTGGCTGCAGACAGGAAGGAAGACTCACGTACCCGCCTGTCACCCCTACTTTTAGTGATAGCAAAGACATCTTATATTTTTGGTTTCATTTTTTTTTAGACAGTCTCATGTGACCCAGGCTTGCCTCCAACTCACTACTGTACATACTGTTTCTTTTATTATTATTATTATTATTATTATTATTATTATTTATTAGTAAGTACACTGTAGCTATCTTCAGATGCAACATAAGAGGGCATCAGATCTCATCACAGATGGTTGTGAGCCACCATGTGGTTGCTGGGATTTGAACTCAGAACCTTCGGAAGAGCAGTCAGTGCTCTTACCCACTGAGCCACCTCTCCAGCCCCGTATGTATGTGTGTGTTTGTGTGTGTGCGTGCACATGTGAAAAAGAGAGAGATATGTGCCACCTACCACCTGGAAAATATTTACTTAGTTGAACAAACACTTGAACAAGATCTTACTATACTTTTTCCAGGCTGATCTTCAATACCTACATTCAAGCAATCCACCTGCCTCAGCATTCCAAGCAACTGGGACTACAGCTGTACAACAGTACCAGCAGACTGAACTTCCTGCCTTGCTTCTGGAAGGTCAATGAGGCTCCCATGGTCCATCTGTCCATCTGTCTACCTCAAGCTGGCCTTACAGGCTTCCTGACTGCTAGAGCAGGAGTCACTGACTTTCTCTTTCAATAATATTCCAACAGTCTGAAAGGCTACGCTGAGGTGCAGTGAGGAGCACTCACCTGCTATCCTAGCATTTCAGAGGGAGGGGGAAGATTAGGAAATCAAGGTTATCCTCAGATATGTAAGGTACTGAAGGACAGCTAGGGCTACATAAGATCCTGTCTCAGGAGATGGCTCAAGGGTAGAAGATGCTTGCCGCCAAGCCTGGCCACCTGAGCTCTATCCCTGGCACCCACATGATGGAAGGAGAGAACTGACCAAAAAAGCTGTCCTCTGAGCTACACAAGTGCTATGTGCATCTGTATAAAAAAACCTTAACAATAATAAACAAAAATAAAATAAGATCAAGCCAAGCACAGTGGTACATGTAACTGATACATGGTACATGGTACATTGTACTGATAACTCTGTGAGTTCAAGGCCAGCTCGGATCACACAGTGAGATGCTGTCTTAATCAGTTAATCAATCAGCCAATCAATCAGTATCTGCTCTGAACCAAGGTCCCTGAGGGCAGGCAGGCTTGATGTAACAGAGCTGGCAGTTCGTCTTGGAACTTTCTGTGTGATCTCAGGCAGTACACTTAACCTCTCTGGTCCTCCATTTCCCCAGGTGAAGAAAAGATGTTGAGACGGTTGCTACTGAAATATCTTCCAACCTGGTCCCACATGGTACTGTGTCAGCAGGACCTGAATTAAGACAGGAATAACAGAGCCGGGCGTGGTGGTGCTTGCCTTTAATCCTAGCACTCGGGATGCAGAGGCAGGTGGATCTCAGAGTTCAAGGCCAGTCTGGTCTACACAGTGAGTTCCAAAACACCTGGGATGACACAAAGAAACCCTGTTTAATAAAAACAAAAATATATGAACATGGTGCATGTCTGTGCATGTTATAGGTGTATATATTCCTGTTGTATCCATGTGTGTGCAGGCATATGTGTACATGACATGTATGTACGTACATAAATTATGTGTGCTTAGATAGTATATGAGTATATACAAGTACATATGAATAGGCATATGTGGCATCTCACGTGTGTGTGTATGACACATGGATGTGTGTATAGTGTATGAATGTGTATAGGCATATATGTATATGCACATGCATGTGTGTACATGCACAGTGAGTGTGAAAGCCAGCTTCCCGTATGTACATGTGTAGGCCAGAAGTAGACATTAGGTCCATCCTCTGTTACTTTTTTTTTTTTTTTTTTTTTTTTTTGGTTTATCGAAACAGGGTTTCTCTGTGCAGTCCTGGCTGTCCTGGAACTCACCCTGTAGAACAGGCTGGCCTCAAACTCAGAAATCCACCTGCCTCTGCCTCCCAAATGCTGGGATTACAGGCATGCGCCATCACTGCCCGGCTTTACTTTCTACTTTTTTTTTTAAAGATTTATTTTATTTATTATATGTAAGTACACTGTAGCTGTCTTCAGACACTCCAGAAGAGGGTGCCAGATCTTGTTACGGATGGTTGTGAGCCACCATATGGATGCTGGGATTTGAACTTATCACCTTCGGAAGAGCAGTCGGGTGCTCTACCCGCTGAGCCATCTCACCAGCCCTCTACTTTTTAAATGCTTCTTCAAACACCGTTTCTCTGTGTAGCCCTGGTTGTCCTAGAACTCGCTCTGTAGACCAGGCTGGCCTCGAACTCAGAAATCCGCCTGCCTCTGCCACCCGAGTGCTGGGATTAAAGGAATACAGCAGGACTGCCTGGCTTCCACCTTATTGTTTATAATAAGTGTGAACATTGTGCCTACATGTTTGTCTGTGCTGTAACTCATATGTGCCTGGTACTGATAGAGGCCAGAAGACGGGGTAAGATCCCCTGGAACTGGAGTTATATATGGTTGAGAGCTGCCATGTGGGTGCTGGGAACTAAATCTAGGTCCTCTGTGTTAACAGTGACTGTAACCCTGAGTGATCTCTCCTACTCCTTTACCTTATTTTTTGAGGCATGGTATTTCTAAACCAAGGTCACTGTTCTGGCTGGGCTGTCTTGGGAGCCCCTAAGAGCTTCCTGTCGCCATCCCCTAGTGCTGGAGTGACATGCCTGCTGCCACACTCTGGTTTCTGTGAGTGCTGGGATTCAAACTTGGGTCCTTATGTTTGCAGGCACTTTTCCAACTGAGGGAATATCCATTCATCCTTTATTTTATGATTTTGATGTTGGTCTAACAGTGTAGCCCAGGCTATCCTGGAACTCACACTGTAGCTCACACTGGTCTCCAACTCATGGTGATCCTTTTGCCTCAGTGTTCTAAATGCAGAAATAATTCACTATACTCAACATCTCTCTCTCTCTCTCTCTCTCTCACACACACACACACACAATTTTAATTTTGAGGCAGCATTTTACTATAGAGCCTAGGCTGGTCTAGAGCTCACAGCAACCCCCCTGCCTCTGCCTCCTCAGTGTTGGACTGGGGGGGGGGGGCAGATAGGTGAGCAAGCCCAACCTTGAGCCCACCAGCCTTAATAATTTATGTGACTGTAGACGCACCTACAGTCAGATCTGCCTGAACTTGTCTCCTCTCTGGGCCAGGTTTCTCATAAAGAAGATAGAGGCCAGTGGCTATCTCAAAGGCTCAAAGAATAAGTGTCTGGCACACAGTAAGCGGTTAATAGTTGTGGACCGCATCTATTCATGTTCAAGGCGCCATCGTGGGGACATGGGCTTTTAGGAAAACTACCTTCCTTCTTCCTGGATCTTCTAAAAAATTCAGGTTTAGCTTTGAAGACGAAATCCAGGTAGTCTGTACTTGCAGAAACTGCATCTCTCCACACCGACTGTCCAAAAACTTGCCTACCTAACTGGCCCAGGCAATAACTGCGCTGTGCACTCTCCAGGTAACCCACCAGTCCCACTCTGGGGCAGTGTTAATGCTGGCAAGTACCCAGCCTTCTCCCTGCCAGTTTCCCAAAGCGGACCCTCTGCACTCACCGTTTCCGGAGTACTCAGGCTTGAGACCCTGGACCCCGCCCCACTGACGCGGGGATCCACTGGAAGTCCACCGCCTACGCGCCACTTGCTATTGGCTGCCTGAAGTGCGCATGCCCTTTGGCTGAAGTCCGTCCCGCCCAGTTTACGGTCCTACATCCCTATTGGTCATCGTACGAGAACGGCGGCGTTCTGAAAGTTGATGGTGAGAGATTATTTTAGTCGTGATTTGTTGGCGTGGCAAGCGGAACTGAGGAGGCCTCTACGATTGGACGTCCGAAGAGAGGGCGGAAACGCAGAGGAGGGCTGCAGGGCCGGGCGGAAAAGTGAGGTCTTGTAGGCGAAGGGCCTGGAACCCGCATTGCCTAGTCTTCTGCCCGTCGGCCTACACCACGACATCGCGGCTGCGAGTCACCCAGGCTTGAGGCTCCCAGTGCTATCCCTACGCACCCAACCTCTCCCATCACCACCCCTTTTAAAGCACCGTAGCCCAAGCCCCACCACCCAAGCCTTCCTTGAACAGTCTGGTGAATAGGCTGTAGCTCAGTTGTAGCTGCTTGCAATTAAGTCTAACACATGCCTGTAGTCTCAGCACTTGAGTGGTAAAGAATGCTCAGAAGAGAGAGATGGCTCAGCGGTTAAGAAAATAGACTGCTCTTCCAGAGGTCCTGAGGTCAATTCCCAGCAACCACATGGTGGCTCACAACCATATGTAATGGGATTCGATGCCCTCTAATGGTGTGTCTGAAGACAGTTACAGAGTACTCATATGCATAAAATAAATAAATCTAAAAAAAAAAAAGTTCAATGCCATCCTCTTTACATTGGGTTGGGGCGAGATTTGAGAACAACATAAGCTGTATGAGACCCAGTTTTTGTTTTTGTTTAAAGATTTATTCAAGCTGGGCAGTGGTAGCGCATGCCTTTAATCCCAGCACTTGGAAGGCAGAGGCAGAGGCAGGCGGATTTCTGAGTTCGAGGCCAGCCTGTTCTACAAAGTGAGTTCCAGGACAGCCAGGGCTATACAGCGAAACTCTGTCTCAACAAACAAACAAACAAACAAACAAAAAAAGATTTATTCATTGTTATATGTAGGTAGACTGTAGCTGTCTTCAGACACACAGGAAGAGGGCGTTAGATCTCAAGTTGTTTTTTTTTTTTGTTTTTTTTTGTTTTTGTTTTTGTTTTTTCGGGACAGGGTTTTTCTGTGTAGCCCTGGCTGTCCTGGAACTCACTCTGTAGTCTAGGCTGGCCTCGAACTCGAAATCAACCTGCCTCTGCCTCCTTAGTGCTGGGATTAAAGGAGTGCGCCACCACACCCGGCTAGGCGTCAGATCTCATTAAGGATGTGTGCCACCATGGTTGCCAGGACTTGAACTCCTGTCAAGTAGCAGCCTATGCTTCCCTGCCTGTTGCCCATTTCTGAGGCACTCCAAATATGTTTCCTTTAACTTCATTGACTTTTGTCCCTAGTCTAGATCTATATTGATATGGTTCTGCTCGGCCGGTGCACACCATCCATGAATCAGAAGCAGATTGCAAACTGCTCCAGAGATGATCTACACCCTACACCGCACCAGACCCAAGCAGTCCTACAAATCAGAAAGCCCTGGACCTGCTGAAAACTAACATGAACCTAGGCGCCCAGCAGATGAGACTGTCTCTTCAGCCGGGTGGGCAAATCATATGCTTGTGGTGAATGCCTCACCGCCCTAATTTCCTCCCCTACTCTGGCTAACAGACCAGCCTTCCTGGACTGTGACAGGGAGTCCTAATTTCACCAGAAAGTAGTTACAGAGCAGAGAGCATAACCCCTTCTCCCCAACAAAGTGCTGGGGTGTCCGATCTCATGGAAACTCCCTGGTAAAGGAAACAAAATGGTGATTTTTTTAAAAAAAATTATTTATTTATTTATTTATTTATTTAGTGTATGTGAGTACACTGTAGCTGTCTTTAGATACACCAGAAGAGGCCATGGGACCCCATTACAGATGGTTGTGAGCCACCATGTGGTTGCTGGGAATTGACCTCAGGACCTTTGGAAGAGAAGTCAGTGCTCTTAAGCACTAAGCCATCTCTCCAGCCCCCAAAATGGCTACTTAGAATACCTATTGACATACCAAAATTATATGGCTTTTAAAAAATTGTTCTTTGGGGGTGGTGAGATGGCTCAGTGGGTTAGAGAACCCGACTGCTCTTCCAAAGGTGATGAGTTCAAATCCCATCAACCACATGGTGGCTTACAACCACCCATAACAAGATCTGACGCCCTCCTCTGGTGCATACTTATGAAGAATAATAAGAAATGAATCCTTGGACTGGAGAGACCAACCAGAGCGAAGGAGGCTGTCCGGAGCTAGCAGGGCTGGAGCGAGTCGGGCCAAACAGGGACGGCCGGAACGAGCGGGGCCAACCGGAGCAAGCGGAGCCGGATCGGAGCGAGCGGAGCTGGCTGGAACAAGTGGGGGGGGGAGGGGGGGCGTACTGGGGCTGCCTGGTGCGAGCCAGGTTGACCGGAACAAGGGAAAAAAAATTGTTCTTCGGCTGGAGAGATGGCTTACTGCTTAAGAGCACTGACTTCTCTTCCAGATGATCAGGATTCAATTCCCAGAAACCACATGGCAGCTCACAATTTTAACTCCAGTTCTAGAGGATCAGGCATCCTCACAAAGACATACCTGCAGCTAAAACATCAATGCACATAAAATAGTAATACTAATTTATTATTATTTTTTTAAATATTTATTTTATGTGAATACACTTTTAGGTTGTGAGTCTTCATGTGGTTGTTGGGAATGGAATTTTAGGATCTCTGCTCACTCCAGTCAACCCTGCTTGCTCCGGCCCAAAGATTTATTTATTATTATACATAAGTACACTATAGCTGTCTTCAGACACACTAGAAGCGGGTGTCATCTCATTATGGGTGGTTGTGAACCACCATGTGGTTGCTGGGATTTGAACTCAGGACCTTTGGAAGAGCAGTCAGTGCTCTTACCCACTGAGCCAGCTTGCAAGCCCTATTATTCTTATTATTCCTGCCTGTCTGTCTGTCTGCCTATCTGTCTGTCTTTTGAGACAGGGTTTCTCTGTGTAATCCTGGCTGTCCTTGAAGTCAGACTCACCTGCCACTGCCTCATGAGTGCTGAGATTGAAGGCATGTGCCAGCTTTAGAACCTTTTCTATTGCTGTGATAATACACCATGACCAAGGCAGTTACAGAAGGGAAGTTTATTTGGGGCTTAAGGTTTCAGAGGGATAAGAATCCATCAACATGATGGCTTAAAGCACAGAAGAAAGCCCCAGGCATGCGGCTGGTAGAGCTGTGAAGTAACATCTGTAACCACAGGCAGGAAACAGCAAGCCAGGAATGGGTGAAGCTCAACGTTTTTTTTTTGTTTTTTGTTTTTAATATTTTATTTATTAATTATATGTAAGTACACTGTAGCTGTCTTCAGACACTCCAGAAGAGGGCATTAGATTTCATTATGGATGGTTGTGAGCCACCATGTGGTTGCTGGGATTTGAACTCCAGACCTTAGCAAGAGCAGTCGGCGCTCTTAACCACTGAGCCATCTCGCCAGCCCTTTTTTTTTTTTTTTTTTTTTTTTTTGAGGCAGGGTTTCTCTGTGTAGATCTGGCTGTCCTGGAACTCACTTTGTAGACCAGGCTGGCCTCGAACTCAGAAATCTGCCTGCCTCTGCCTCCCAAGTGCTGGGATTAAAGGCGTGCGCCACCACTGCCCAGCCCTTTTCTTTTGAGACAGACCCTTATGTAGCTCAGTTTGCGTCTCTATATAGCGGAGGATGACCCTGAGCTCAATACTCTTTCCTCCACTCTGGCAGGGGCACGTGTGTGTGTGTGTGTGTGTGTGTGTGTGTGTGTGTGTGTGTGTATGTACATGGATGGAGGGGGCTGGGCAAGTGATGACTCCAGGTTCCTAAGTGCTGGGATGGGACCTGGGGCACTGTATATACTGGATGAGCATATCACCGAGCTCTGGCCACTACAAGATTCTCTGAGGTTCTGTACTTATATCTTCACTGGTCTAGAATGTTAGACCCACCAGGGAGGGCACATGTCCAGTGGGTAGACACTTGAGTGGTCTGAGCTGGATGGAGGCCAGGCTGCTCTCTCTCTGCTTTGGAAGGACCAGCTGTCTTTCCCTGCTGACACTCTGTGGTGGTTCGAATGAGTGGCCCCCACAGACTCATATATTTGAATCTTGGTTTCCAGTTGGCATATCTGTTTGGAAAGGTTTAGAAGATATGCCCTTGTTGGAGGAGGTGTTGTCACTGAGGGTGGATGGTATTCCCAGTTAGTTCTGTTTTCTATGCCTCCTGCTTGTGGTTCAGGATGTAATAGCTCAGCTACTTCTCCATTCGCAAGCCGGCCTGCTGCCTTGCTCCCCACCATGATAAAAGACTCTAATTCTCTGAATTCTGATCTCCAATAAATGTGTTCTTTTATAAATTGCCTTGGTCATGGTGTCTCTTCACTGCAATGAAAGTAACTAAGACAATCTCCTTCTCTGCCACTGCCCAGGCCACAAGAGTTCAATAGCAGGAAGAGGACTGTGCCAAATTCAAGAGTGGCTCAGATGGGTGGAGTTCAGAAGCTGAAATAGAGGGCCTGGATCCTGTACCCTGCACTTCAAACTGGGTGACTCATAACAATAATGGTTCTAATAATCACAGTAATAATAAACAACAGCTCATTCCCCCCAGGGGATGCTGAGTCACAAGCCAGGGTAGCCAGGGCTTGGCTTTCTCCAAAGGTCCCGAGGCTTGGCTTTTTCTTTTTTTGGTTTTTCAAGACAGGGTTTCTCTCTGGAGCTCTGGCTATTCTGGAACTCATTTTGTAGAGCAGCCTGGCATCAAAGAGAAATCTACCTGCCTCTGGCTTATTCTGTTTTATTTGTGTGTGATATTTAGACACATGCATGTACACAGTTGTGGAGGCCAGGGGGAAAACCTTAACTGTCATTCCTAACTGCCATCCACCTTGGTTTTGTTTTGTTCGAGACAAGGTCTCATTGGTCTGTAACATCCCATTTGGATAGGCAAGATGGCCTCAGGTTCCAACAGCAGTCTATCTGTTCCCCTATACCGGGCTAATAAGCATGAAGCGCCCCTCTGGCTTTTGTGTAGGTTCCGAGGCTCAAACCTCACTTCCTTTACATTTCACTTTGTAGACTGAGCTCTCAGCTCTCTCTGGGCAGGTTAGTGGGTTTCTCTCCCCCTCCCTCCCTCCTGTTTCTGTTTGGTTTTGTTTTCATATTCTTTTGAAAGACAGGGTCTGTGGTGTTCACTTTAGCCTGGGCTGATCTCAGACTCAAAGCCCTTCTGCTGTCTCAGCTTTCCAGAAGTTGGAATTACAGATGTGTCAGCCCAAGCCTGCAGTTCATTCAAAGCAGGACAAACATCCCACACTGAACAGTGGAGAAAACCAGCTACCTGAGGCTACTGGAAAGGCCTGTGTTTGTTCCTCTAACCCAGAGGTCTTGTAGAACTTCTACACCCTAAACCTGTCCATTATTCAGCAGGGATGGATACCCAAGGGGTTTTCCCAATGGGGACTTTCCACACTAAGGGACAAACCCAGGACAGTTGAAACAGGTTTCAGAAATGAGGGGATTTCCCCTAAGCAAGGCAGGCCTTTGGGGAAGGGCTTCCCTAAAGTTCCCACCAGACCTGGGAAAAGCCAAGATACAGAATTGAAAACAAAGCCTGTTGTCTTCTGAGTGGGAGGTCAGGGAACAGTCAGGCCCCTCTCCTGAGGGCTGCAAGGTGACTTGCTGGGAGACTTTCAAAGAAGGTTCCATCTTCTGCTGTACATGTGTGAAGCAGTATTCTCTAGAAACTGTGTCAACCATGGCAGAGAAAGGAAAAACTACAAAAGTAGGGTGGCAAAAGATGACAGCCCATATTCAGACACCACTGTTTCTGCGACATCCCCCCATGTAGCTTTGTAGCTGTTTTACTTCTCTGTATGTAGGGTTGGTTATCAACTGAGCTGGTAAAAATGAAAGCAAAGTGCTTACATTTCCCTGCAATCGAGGACCCAGTTAAATGTGCACTGTGTAAGGCGCCTAGGGAGAGGCTTCCTGACCAGCCAAAGCAGCTGATGGGGGCCCTCCACAATGAGCTGCTGATGGCTCAGTGGGTAAAGACATGTGCCACCAATACTGACATCAATATTTAGTTCCAGCTCCAGTGCCCACAGAGCGGAAACACAGAAACTCCAGCTGCTTTTCAATGTCTACACAATAAGTCTATAAAATTTTAGATCTATTTGTGGAACTCTTTTTTTTATGAAAAAACAAAACAAAGCACTCTGAGACAAGATAGCCCAGGCTGGCCTTGAACTCTGTCCATCCTCATGCCTCAGCCTCCCAAGTGCTGGGATTATAGGCTATGTACTCCTTATCCAGTTATGAGACAACTTCATGAATTAAAAATATAACCAAACCAGACTTTCAAAGGAACTCACAACCTATGTTCATCACACCACTAGGCAGACTGAGGTAGGGTGACTGTCACAAGTTCAAGAGTAGCCTGTGCTACAGTGAGACTTAATCTCAAAAATCATGAGCTGGAGGAATTACTGTGGTCAAAAGCACTGACTGTTATCCCAAAGGACCTGGCTCAATCCCCAGCAACCAGCTTTTATGACCTTAAAGCTCGTGTGCGTGCGTGTGCGCGCACACACACCCACCCTTCCCCATGTGTTTGGATCACCTGGAACTGAGTTACAGACCTTTCAACTAGAGAATACTGGGCTTGTAAAGATTTGTGGTTCACTCCTGCCCTCTGGTGGACAAACACTTGAACAAAAGAGCATTCTGGCTAGTCTGCCATTCTTTTCTGTGGGCCTACTGTGTGTGCTCCAGTCCCCTTTCCCAGTGCTGTGGGAGTCTCAGAGGAGAAGGGAAAGAAAGGCTGATAGTGCCAGGCGTGGTGGCGCACGCCTTTAATCCCAGCACTCGGGAGGCAGAGGCAGGCGGATTTCTGAGTTGAGGCCAGCCTGGTCTATAGAGTGAGTTCCAGGACAGCCAGGGCTATACAGAGAAACCCTGTCTCGAAAAGCAAGAAAAAAAAAAAAAAAAAAGAAAGGCTGATAGTGCCTGGTAGTCCACAGGTCATACCACACCAGCAAAGCAGTCTGGGCGGCTAGTGAGAAAGGTGAGGCTCAGAGAGCTCCCAGGAACATGTCTGGAAGGCGGTGCACTGCACTGAGCTAGGGGAGGTTAAAATGTTTTTTGGTTTTTTTTTTCATTGTTCTCTGAGATAGGATCTTACTGTGCAGCCCTGGCTGGCCTGCAATAGATTTGCCTCAAATTCGGAGATCAGCTGCTTGCTGTCTTCCAAAGGCTGAGCTGGATCCTGAGTGAGAAGGAGTTCCCAGAGGGCAATGCCCTAAAAGGAGGATGAAGGGCCAGAATCACGCCTTTGGCTAATTTCAGATGATGCAGCTCACTGCACCATTTTTTCATGTTTGCTCGTTTGTTTATTATTTTTTAGTGCTGAGTTGGCTCTCTCCTGACACCAAGTAGCATGGTGTGAGAATTAAACCTGCAAGCTTGGTGGCTAGTGCCTTTCACGGCTGAGCCATCTCACCAGGTCATAGAAGTTTACTTTCTCGCACATAGCCTAGACTGGCCTGGACAACCATGTGCTTTGTGTGTGCCATTAGCATTAGGCACATGTGTATTGTGCCTGTGTATGGTAGGACCCAGAGGAGGCCGAGTGGCCTGCTCTATCATGCTTCATGTTATTCCTACTCAGGGTCTCTCAATCTGAAGCAAGACCTGCAGCCACCAAGCCCTAGGGACACAGTCTTATCTCCAAAGACACTGAGGTTACAGGAAGTGCACATGGCATTTTCCATGGGTGCTGGTATCTAAACTGAGGTCTTCTCAGGCCTCTGTATCAAGAGCTATCTTCTCAGTCCACAAACCCTAACTCCAGAATTAAATCCAACTTTGGGCCTGGGATTTGCAGATGTGCCACCACACCAAGTTTATGCAGGATAGGGCTAGAAGCCAGATTTTCCTGAATGCTAGGCAAACACTCTGTAAACTAAGTCCCTTAATTCATTTTCACTGAGACAGGGGCTCACTGGTCAGCCTAGCCTGGCCTTGAACATATGACCCTTCTGTTTCATTCATTCTTCTAAGTGCAAAATGATACATGTGCTTTAAAAAAAAAAAATGGTGGAAATGAAACCAGGTTAAGCCAAGCTCTGCCAGAGCCCCAGGCTATATTCTTTCTAACAGGAGAAGTCCTCAAAGTTGCTCCCCAGGACTGGAGAAAAGGCTCAATGTTGCAGAGAACACATGGTGGATTTAGGGCCACTGGGAACTATAGTTCTAAGAGATTCTGGCCTCTGCAGCCACTACATGCACACATACAGAACACTCATACACATAAATTACATTTTAAGCCAGGAGTGGCTCATGCTTTTGATCCCAGCACTCAAGAGATAGTGGCACGTGGATATCTGAGTTTGAGGCCAGCCTGGTCTATATAGTGTGTTCCCAGACAGCCAAAGATACATAGAAAACCTATCTCAAAAAGATACTCAGGTGTGCAAGCACATACACACAAATTAAAATTTAGAATAAGATGTTCCCCTAGCAGAGGCAAAGGCCAGTGTGAAAGGCCACTTATTTCTCATGCCCAGGCTACCCTCAAACTCATGTCCTCTTGTCTCCATGGAGTGCTAGGAGGAGAGGGGAGGCAGAGGGAGGAAAGAGTTAGGAGAGGCTGAGACAGACAGAGTTGCAGAGACACAGAAGGCCTAGGACTTCTGAAGAGTGAGGACAGGGCAAAGGCATGGCCTTTAGCACTCCAGTTTTCCCCACCTAGGTTCACCCTCTGCCTCAAACAGCACTGAGCCGATGGCTTCCAGCACCTGGAACTGTTTATTGGACATTGTTGCCAGCTGCAGGACAGGAAGCTAGACAGAAGAAATACAGTGACCATAGACCCATAGGGACAGACCTTGCCCAGATGGGGACATTTGTATCCCCAACCCGGTGGACCAACCTGGCAACTGCTGCCCCTCCCCAGGCCCCCAGGACTTTGGCATAACGCTGATGGGGGTAGGGGGCTGCAGACAGCAGAGCCCCTCAACCCGAAGCAGAGAGTCTGATGAGCGCTGGGGACAGGCAGGAGGAGAGGGGACAAGGGGCAGGCCATGGGCCAGGATGTGAGGAGCAGCACAAGTGAAGGAGTTGGGAGCTAGGGACACGGTGGCTAGGTTTCCTTTTCTGGAGAAGGGTCACGCACTGACGTCTTTCTCGTTGCCCGCTTTGGGGACGGCTTCCAGCAATGGGTCCCCGGGGCCCGCCTCCTCCCCCTCCTTGGCCTCACCAGACTTGGAGTTGGGGACCCAGAGGCCAGAATCGATGCAACGCTGCATGTGATACTTGGCGTCCTGTGGAGAGAGGGAGGAGAGCAGATGAGGCTGTGCCAGTACCATGGTGCCCAGTGTCCCCTGCACCTCCTTCAAGGCTGCTCAGCACCCACTCCACCCAGGTCTGGTGATAAAGACCTGCAGAAGCTGGCATGTGACTCAGCGGGTACAGCACTCACCTAGTGTTCTGAGCTATGCCCAGCATTTTCCTCCAAATCATGAGGACCAGAGACTACAATCCAGCTCTTAAGGTAACCTGAGCACTTAGGGGACACAGCAGGTCTATCTGTGAGTCTGGAGCTAGCCTGGGGACAGAGGCAGGTCTATCTGTGAGTCTGGAGCTAGCCTGGGGACACAGCAGGTCTATCTGTGAGTCTGGAGCTAGCCTGGGAACAGAGGCAGGTCTATCTGTGAGTCTGGAGCTAGCCTGGGGACAGAGGCAGGTCTATCTGTGAGTCTGGAGCTAGCCTGGGGACAGAGGCAGGTCTATCTGTGAGTCTGGAGCTAGCCTGGGGACAGAGGCAGGTCTATCTGTGAGTCTGGAGCTAGCCTGGGAACAGAGGCAGGTCTATCTGTGAGCCTGGTCTACACAGTGAGATCCTATCTCAGAGAAAAAAGGTGGGGGGCGGGGCAAGGATTTTTAAGTACACTGGTACTGTGCTGCGCGCGTGCGTGTGTGCATTCGTGCCTGTGTACATTCGTGCGTGTGTACACAAAGGTGCTGTTCTCAGACAGGGTCTCATTGAACTGCTCTGGCTCATCTTCACTAAGCCTGGCCTGGGACTCACAACCTTGCTCTTGGATGACAGGGTTGCACACTGGCCACCCGCCATCCGCCACAGATGGGGACTCACAGCGGGATCCATCTTGCTGATGGCATCCTGCAGCATCTGAACGTCCTTCACATCAAAGCACTTCTGCAGCTCCTGGAGACAGAGGGGCCAGGGTGAGGGGCAGAGGGACGGGGGCAGGGGAGAGCCATGGGTTTATATCACCCTCCTCCCTCCTGGGCCCTGGGGAGCCACACCTCAGGCAGGGATTCGTAGACCTCCACAGGGTCCAGGCCACCAGGGCCTAGCCTCTTCTTGCGCTCCTCCTCCTCATACTCCTTCATGGCCTTCTCTATTCGCAGCTTGGCACGGCCCCGCACTCGCTCCTTAAAGGCTTCCAGTTCATACTTGAAGCCCTCCATGTACTGGTGGTCAGCGGTCTGTGGAAGAGGGTGGGTGCTATTCACTGCAGTTGATACCCAGATGTTTAGGGAGGCGGAGGCTCCCTGAAGCTTTTCCTGAACTCCACCATGGCCACCTCAAGATTTGGCCTTTGTCTTCAGCGCCCATCCTACTAGCTTGTGGGACCACCTGTTAGTGGCCAGCCTCCTGGCTCGGCTCAACAGCACCATCTTGGTGTCACATCTTCAGGTGTCCTCCAGAAAAGTCTTACAGAAACCTCAGTTCTGGATAGTTCTACCCTGCCCTGCTCTCAGGATCCCCAGTCTTTCAGAGGAACCAAGTTTGGTACCCATTACCCACATGACAGCTTGTAAACACTAGTAACTCCAGCTCCAGGGATCCAACACCCTCTTCTAGCCTCTGAAGACACTTGCATGCACATGATGCACATAAACTCACTCAGGCGCACACACACAGCAACAAAAAAATATTTACTTATATAATGTTTATGCAATGTTTGCATTATATATATATATATATATATATATATATATATATATATATATATATATATATAAAATTTAATATTTAAAGTAAATAAATAGAAAGAAATCTTCAAATAAGGTCAGCTAGGTGGTTCAGTGGGTCAAAGTCCTTTGCCATGAAGCCTAACAGCCTGTTTTACCACAGGAACCCACAGAAAGGTGGAGAGAACCAAGTACACAAAGTTGTTTCTTAATCATATGGGTCCACATACACATCCATACACATTTCATATATATATATATATATATATATATACACACACATACACACACACACACACACACGAGTATACATATGTATGGCCATATTCGGCCACTGTCATCCGAGCCCCCCTGATAAAGATCTGACCATGGGTCCCTAGTCAGCACGCACTGCACTGTGGACTTCCTGGTGGTACAGGAGCTCACTACCTTGATCTTGGTGAAAAACTGCCGGAAGCAGGCGCGGGGGTCGACCTTCAGACTCTTGGCCAGCTCCAGAATAAACTGCATCACCATGGTCTGGTGTGCTACCTGCTCCATCAGTGCACATTTCTGCCAGGACAAAGAGGTGTGTGGGACGTCAGTAGGCGGCAGTGCCTGGGAGTCCCTGCAGCTGGTATGGGTACACTTACCTCCTCTACTTCCAGGTCAATGCACCAGATAACCAGGTAGTTGGCCGTTTCCTCACACACCAGGTGGACATTGTCCGACAGGTATTTCTGGCTATCATCCCAGCGGTGGAGCATGCCTGCAGGGGAGGATGTTGGGAAGATGTCGCAGAGGCCATTGGAAGCCTTTCACTGGCCCTGACTCCTAACCTAGCCTCTGTGCAGGAACTTACCGAAATGCTTGATCTGTTTTTCATATTTTTCAACGAAGGTCTTGTGTTTCTGCTCCCTTGCCTCCTCCGAGTCCTCCTCTGCCTTCTCAGGCTTGGTATTGACCATGCTCTGTGACAGGGTGAGAGGGCAAGTGGGCTGGGGCAGGGCAGGGGTGCGCCTGGGGTTTGGGGGCCGTGGCCGCCGCGCCCATCCTGTCCACATCGGAGGCGGTGGCGTCGCTAAGTGCATCAAGGTGGCGGTGGCATGGCCGCGGGCCTTCGGGCAGATCAGAGGGTACGGATGGGCTTTGTTGGCTCCACTAGCCAATCCCAAGCTCAAACTGTCTGTCTGTCTGTCTGTCTGTCTGTCTGTCCCTCCCTTGTCTTGGCACCCCAACTGGTAGCTTTGCCTGGCTCTCATTGTCAGAATTCTTTTTCTAGTTTACTGGGATGGGGAGACTGGGGTGGACCTGGGGTCTTTACAGGCACGTCTAGCCTCCAGCACCGAACCGCCCCAGCTAGCCTGACCGCAATCCGTAGCGAGCGCTCTTGCCAGTGTCCCACCTTGCTAAAGCCATCTTTGCTGAGTGTGTCCACATTCCAGGGCATGTTCTTCTCCTTTTTGCGCATGTCCTCCAACTTCTGCTCCCAACTCCGCTCCTCCTTGCGCAGCTGCTGTGCCTCAGCTCGAAGCCGCTCAAGCTCCACCTGGCCATTGCTCTCAGCCACTTCCAGCTCCTTCAGCTTGCGCTGGCACTCGGCTACCTTGCGCTTGCACTCCCGGCAGCCCCGGTCCAGTTCCTCTTTCTCCTTCTGAAACTGTTCCATGCGTTCCACACGGGCCTGCAGGCAGGGACAGTCAGCAGCCTGTCACTTAGAAAGAACTTCTACCTGCTACCACAGGAACAGACACGCCGGGGTCAGGGACACACCCTAGGCCTGTACTACAGGGCACACAGCCACGTGCTACCCACCTGCTGGTGCCCTGCTGACACATGGCTATGATTTTTGAAGACTAGGTTTAACTAATGGCTATGTAACGGGATGAACCTGGATCCTCCTGCCTCTCAAGTGCAGGTACAAGATAGGCCAACAGGGACTGACTGTGAGTGGGAAGCAACTGAGCAACAAACACCTTGCTCATTTTAATTTTGGAAACAAACAAGCAGCAACAAAAACCCAGCAACTGGGAGGCAGAGGCAGGTGGATTTCTGAGTTCGAGGCCAGCCTGGTCTACAAAGTGAGTTCCAGGGTAGCCAGGGCTACACAGAGAAACCCTGTCTTGATAAAACAAAACAAAACAAACAAAAAAACCCAGCAACACGTGAAGGTCAGAGGACAACTGGCAAGAGTTCCACTGTGACCACACTAGGCATTGAACTCAGGGTGTCAGGCTTGGTGGCAAGTGGCTTTACCCATTGAGCCACCTGGCCAGCCCTTGCTTACCATCATGAGACAGCTTGGGTTGCATCACCAGCACCACAAACAAAACCAAAGAAAATCCCAAGTGGAGCACTTCTGTAACCAAGCACTCAGGGGGCTGAGGAAGTTGCCAGCCTAGGCAACTCAGCGAAGCCTGTCTTGAAATAAAATGTAAGGCAAATGGCTTTAATCCCAACAATAGGAGATGGAGGCAGAAGAATCTCTAAGGACAAGGCCATCCTTGTCTGCAGAGTGAAACCCAATGGCAAAACATAAAATAGATAAGTAAACTAAACAAAATAAAATAAATTTTAGGACCAGTGAGATGGTTCAGAAGGTAAAGATGGCGGCTGCCAGGCCTGGTGACCTGAGTGCAGAGAGAAGCAACGCTGCGAGCCTGTGCTCTGACCACCATGTGTGAACTGTGGTAAATACGCACACACAGATACAGATGCATGCGCGCGCGCGCGCGCGCACACACACACACAGAATAAATTCACCAAAGCTCCATTTATGTATTTATTTATCCACTTAGGTGTTTTGAAACGGCTTCTCTGTGTAGCTCTGGCTGTCCTAGAACTTGCTTTGTAGACCAGGCTAGACTTGAATTCAGAGATCCTCCTGCTTCTGCCTCCCACTGAGACTAAAGGCATGTGCTACCAAGCCCAGCAGAAAAACCCATGCATCACAAAGTTGTTCTCTGTGTGTGGACATATACATGTATATGTATATGTATATTTACTTTGCAGCATTAAGGGCTGAACTTAGGGTCAAGTACTACATCCCCAGCTATTTTATTAATGCTTTTAATCTGCTCACACACAACAGCACAGCTATGTGGGGATCAGAGGAGTGGCACCTTTACCTGCTGAGCCCTTTAGCCAGCCCCATTTGGTTGTTGTTTTGCTATGTTGTGGCCTTGCGGTGTGGTCTGGAAGCCACTATGTAGCTCATGTTGGCTTATACCTATGATGAAGCTCCTGATTCTTTCTCCCTTGGGCTCCAGTGACAAGCAGCAACACTGTGACTAGCTTCTCACTATGAGACAGTCCCTTCAAGTTACCCAGGCTAGATCAGAAGTCACTCTGTAGTCTAGGGGTCCCTGCTCTTCCAATCCTCTCTCCTTAGCCTCAGGACAGCCAGGATGACAGGCCTACACTACCAGGCAGGCACGTTACTAAGCAATGGATATCTCATGTCATGTGTCATGATGTAAGTTATTCATTCATTCATTCATTCATTCATCCCTCCATCTATGCAGAGATGGGCCCTGGCGTGTGGGCCAGGCTGGCCTTAGGCTCCTACATGCAGATGCTCCTCTTAGTCTTCCCAGCACTGAGATCTCAGGTGTGCAACTTCATCTGCCCCTGGTGTAATTTACTGAACAGTATCCTGAGAGTGAAAAGTCACCAACATGCACGAGTGCTCGTACACTGGGAGAAAAACCAAAGCCTGAGGTCAGAGGATTCAGCAGGAATGCACAGCCAAGCCTGATGACCTGGGTTTGACCCCTGGGATCTATATGGTGGAAGGAGAAAAGTGACTCTTCAAGGTGTCCTGCACACATGCACTCTGGGTGTATGTGTAAAAGCACATCTGTCACACAAACACAGTTAGTGAAAAGCCCAAGCATTACAGTAAGGAGCATAAGAGGGTAGAGGCTGCACAGGGGATGGCTACAGTGGGACTGCTTTAGTGACAGGGCTCCCAAACATGAGACCTGCCTTTACATTCCCAGCACTCAAATAGACTGCCGCCGGTAACCCCAGTATGGTAGGGAGCAGAACAGGAGAACGATTGGGACCTGCTGACTCCCAGCCTAGCTCCAGGATCAGTGAGAGACCCTGCTCAAGGGAATGAGCAGAGCTGGGAAGCAGGACACCTGTCTCCCGTGTCCTCTATATGAGCCCACTCATGTGCACACGTGACAAGTCCTGACACAGCAGTCCTGGCCTGCCCTAAGTCACTGACCAGAGAGCCCTGGCCTGCCCTCCTAAGTCACTGACCAGAGCCCAGAGCAGCAGGAAGGTGCCAGGCTGCTGGCTTCTGGAGGACTGCCACCATTCTCCCTAGTGTCCTCTGAGTAGCTGCCAGGAAGGCTGAAGCTAAAAACAGGGACTGTGGTGTTGGTGATAGCAGCCACCTGGATGGCCAGGTTTATACAAGTAACAGGATGGCATGGGTGTCCCCCCTTTTTTTTTGGTTTTTCGAGACAGGGTTTCTCTTTATAGCCCTGGCTGTCCTGGAACTCACTTTGTAGACCAGGCTGGCCTTGAACTCAGAAATCCACCTGCCTCTGCCTCCCGAGTGCTGGGATTAAAGGTGTGCACCACCATGCCCAGTGGGTGTCCCTTACAGAAAGGACGCGAAGGTTCTCAGAATTCTGACACCATAGAGCACACTGGAATGAGGCAGACCAAACCTCCATGTCTGGCCAGAGCCCAGGAGGGGGCTGCGGACTCATCCCCCTTCCCAAACCTCCACATATTTTTTTGGGGGGGGGGGTGTAGGGGATCTACCAGGGACTGAACCCAGTGTTCCTCACTTGCTCCCCGAGCAGCCTGATTCTGAGCTGCACATACTACACACTGCCCTTTTGTATCTCCTTGTCTGATCTGGTGTTACCTTATCTTGTTGAGACCTTGAATGCTGGTCTCCTGCCTCAGCATCCCCAGGAGCTGGGAACACAAGCCTGCAATAGCAGGCCAAGCCAGATTTTTTTAATTAATTAATTTTTTTCTTTAAAAAAACAAAACAAGCTGGGCGTGGTGGCGCACGCCTTTAATCCCAGCACTTGAGAGGCAGAGGCAGGCGGATTTCTGAGTTCGAGGCCAGCCTGGTCTACAAAGTGAGTTCCAGGACAGCCAGGGCTATACAGAGAAACCCTGTGTCGAAAAACCAAAACAAACAAACAAACAAACAAACAAAAAACAAAAACCAAACAAACAAAACAAAACACAGAATTTCTCTGCCCTAGCTGTCCTGAAGTTTCCTCTCTAGGCCAGGCTGGCCTTGAACTCACAGAGATCCACCACAGCTTCCCAGTGCTGGGATCAAGGGTGCCCCTACTGCTTGGCTAATTTCAAATTGTAATTTATTGTGTGCATGGTGGCAGGAACAGATGTGTGCCATAGTGTGGATGTGGAAGTCAGAGGACACCCTGCAGTTGTCCCATCTCTTTTGGAATCAAACTCAGGTGACCTGTGCTTTTTCCCACTGAGCTACCTTGCAGGGCCCCTGCTGTTTATTTTTATACACGTGCTCACGTAGCCCAGGCTGGCCTCCATTTGCTATGTTGCAAAGGATAGCTTTGAGTTCCTGACTCTTCTGCCTCTCTCTTTCACGTGCTGAGATGACAGCCGGGCACTGTCACACCTGCACTGTCACACCTGCACTGTCACACCTGGCTTCAAATGTGTTCTGAAATCACAAGCACCTAAGCAGGGATGGCAGTTGTTAAATACCAGGAACTTACACCGACTACACAGAGCACCCGGGTCCTGCTCCCATCTCAGGAAGGTTAGAGCAGCCAGAGAGCCCTCCAAGTCAGAGCGCACCAGGGCCACAGACCTGAAATGTGTGCTGTCAAACGTCTGCTCAGCGCTTAGGAATCCAGCCCCTCACAAATGGACACAGAACACAGTAAAGTACCGGGCGTGGTGGCGCACACCTTTAATCCCAGCACCCGGGAGGCAGAGGTAGGCAGATTTCTGAGTTCGAGGCCAGCCTGGTCTACAAAGTGAGTTCCAGGACAGCCAGGGCTACACAGAGAAACCCTGTCTTGAAAACAAAACAAAACAAAACAAAACAGAAACACAGTTAAGTCAGCGTGTACACCAGAGCCTGCCTGTCCTCCCACATGTGCTCCCACATGTGCTGGGGCAGCAAGCCACACTTCCCTCCTCAGTATTACAGCCATGGCAGCAAGACAGGAAACAAAGTCTGTACCAGCAGACCAGAGGCCTCCCTCCCACCCGGCAGACCCCAACTGTTTTCCACCCAGCAGGAAGAACAGAAATCGGTGTTCCTGGGAATGGTTCTGCAGCCGTGTGTGGCTCTTCAATGCTTCCTAATACAATGCTATGTGAGGCACTGGGCTGCTCTGCTGCCACACACTGCTGCCTGGCAGGTGGTCTTCCCAGGAAACTGGAAGGAATAGGTGTGTGGGTGGGACTGAGAGCCGAATGCTGGATTTGGGGAGGATAGGGAAGGACTTTCTAGGAGTAATGAGAAGCTTTCCTCAAGAAGGTGGGATGCAAAATTCCTAATCTCAAGCCCTCAGCTTGAGAGTATAACAAGCACAGGGGCCAAGGAGAGAGCTCAGTGGGAAAAGGTCTGCTACCAAGCCTGATGATGTGAGTTTGATCCCAAGAACCCACATGTAAGGAGAAAGTGGACTCCACCAAGTTATCCTATGACTGCCACAAGGGCACCATGGCACATTTACACATACATAAGAATGAGCACATACAAAAGAATTAAGATGTAACTTAAACAAAGAGTGTAAGACACACAGGTATGTGGGTATAGATGCTTTAGCTTGGGGAGCAGGTTAGACCATTATCTCTTTACTGCTGCTATAGAGCTGGAACCCAGTACCTCTTGCATGCTAGAGAAGTGCTCTACCACTGAACCACATATCCAAGCCACCCTCACATCTTGGTAGTATGCTACAAGCGTGCAGGTAATGATGGCACAAGGGCGAGGGTTCTAAGGTCTCAGTCTGGGGCATCTGTTTTGGACAGATGTAAAACTGCGGAGGACTGTATTTTATTTGCTTGGTGGTTGACAGGATCCCCTGTAGCCTGTGCCAGCCTCACACTTGCTGTGGCTGATGACTTTGAACTTCTGATCCTCCTGCTTCCATCTCCACAGTGCTTGGACTACAGGCCCGCCCCACCATGGCTAGCTTTTAAGCAGTGCTAGAGATGGAGCCCAAGGCAATGCCATTCAACTGAACTCCAGCCCATTTGGTTTTGAGACAGTCTCACGTAGTCCCGGCTAGCCTAGAATTTGCCCTATATGGAGGACTGACTCTGAATCACAGATCCTCCTCCTTCTCCTCCTCCTCCTCCTCCTCCTCCTCCTCCTCCTATGACCTGAGTTTACAGGTGTGCTACCATGCTCAGAGAGTAAGATGATGTGGGAACAGGATCCAGGAGGTCCAGAGTAACTAGGATACTCTGAGCCTTGGAGAGAGCCAGATGAAGCTGGAGGGAACGGGCAGGTAGGACAGGATGAGCTTAGTTTTCTGGGTTGGTGAGCTGTCTTTTCTTTCTCCTCCTCCACTCCCCCCTCTTTCTTTGTCCTACCCGACCCCCAGCCCCATGTCTTCAGACAGGGTTTCTCTGTGTAGCCCTAGCTAGCTGTAGAACTCTCTGTAGACCAGGTTGGCCTTGAACTCACAGGCTGGCCTGCCTCTGCCCCCTGAGAGCTAGGATTAAAAATGTGTGTCATCATCATCTGGCTCCTGGTTTGGTGAGTTTTCAGTGATGGCTACAGTTCATACAGGAGCCATGGTAGGCAGGAGGGGATCTACTTACACTACTAGAAGAAGCAGAGGTTCTAACCGGAAGTTAAGTGGGTGGGGTTTCCTGGAGTAATGGGAAATAAGAGTCTACAGGAGGTGAGAATAAGGAAAGCCACTGGAACTGGATGGCGGGCAAGAGTGGAGATGGAGGTCAAATACAGAGGATAGGGGGCTCCACATGTATGTCCCATGTGGGACTCAAGTCCCTAGTGGAGCTCTGGTCTGTAACCCAGGGAAAGGGATCCTGGACTGGGAAATCCCAGCTGCAAGCTAAGATTGACAGTTAAATTAAGGGCAGGGCACAGCCCTCGTTTAGTTTGGAAGTTGGGGGGTCTCAGGGCCTTAATGGAAATTCATGCCTAAGATCCTGGGAAGTAGATGCCATAAAGAGAAGTTTTGTGGCTCCAGACTCTAGGTGGTGAGGAGAGGCAGAAGAGAGACGTGCAATATGAAGTGGGTGCATGGCTGGGCTATGAGAACACCTAACAAAACCTGGGGTCCAGACTCTGAGGAAGAACAGAAGGTTCCGCACAGGTTGATGGGGACTCTACACACAAGGGTCAGCTTGGGGGTGGGGAGAGGCAAGACTGACTAAAGTATTACCAACTGATAAAATGGCTCAGAGTGTAAAGGTGCTTGTGGCAACGTGGGGTGACCTGAGTTCCACAGCCAGTTCCAACATGGTGAAAAGAGAGGCCCAACTTCTGCAAGTTATCCTATGATAGTCATATGCATGCTGTGCAACGTGCACACAGGAACACACACAATAAGTAAACTTACAAACAAAAGAGAACTGTAGCACAGAAAGAACGCCTGGAGATACAGGTGAAGAATTAGGGTGAAGAATCCAGGAGTCCTGGGATGGAATTAAAAAGTCCGGCCCTGCAAGAAGGCACATGTCTCTAATCCCAGCACTGGGAAGGCAGAGGCAGGAGGATCTCTGTGAGTTAGAAACCAGCCTGTTCTACAGAGCAAGTTCTAGGCCAGGGATGGCTACACAGTGAAATTTTGTTTAAAAAAAAAAAAGGAAAGAAATAAAGAGAAACGTCTAGATTGTGGGACAGGCGGCTCCAGATGTCATAACTCAGGTCTCCCCCGCCCCCCACGCCAGGTGGCCTGGGGAAGAGGTCAGAACTCTAGAGCGGGGGGTCCCGGGAGTGGGGGGGAAGGGGATGAGCGCGCACAGCCCCACCTGGTGCCGCCAGCGGAAGAGGCTGGCCGTGTCTATGTTGGGGTGCGTCTCGTCCTCATCGTCCGACACCTCGATGTGATCCCAAACGCTGTAGTCCACCATCTTCGCTTCGGAGGCCCGGTCTGGCTCCGGGGGCTCCACACGGCCGGGGGCTGAACAGGGACCCACAAGGTCTAGAGAGTCCGCTCGGCGAGCCCCGCCCCTTCCGCTTCCGCCCAGGGCGCCGCGCAGGACGGCCCCGCCCCAGCGTCGGCTCGTGACGTTACGTCCTTAGCAACAGGAGTCGGCGACATTGGCAACCGAGGTCTTCTTTAAAGGGCCAGGAGTACGTGGTGAGGCCTTCTGGAAGTTCCCGCCGAAACCAGACTGACCATCCTTTAGAAACAAAAGGTTAGTCGCGTTGGGCGTGGTGGCCCACGGTAATCCAAGTACGCTAGAGGCAAAAAGCAGGTGGCTCTCCACGAGTTCTAGTCCAGCCAGGGCTACATATTGAGACTGTCAAAAAGTCAAAATTGGCTGGGCGGTGGTGGTGCTATGCCAGCAGAGACCCGGCGGATCGAGGCCAACCTAGCCTACAGAGTGATTTCCAGGACGGTCAGGGTTGTTACACAAACAACACTCTAAAAAAAAGTTAAAATTGAGGCTGGAAAGGTAGCTCAATGGTTTGGAGAACCCAGATTCTGTTCCCAACACCTACATGGCCAATCACACCCATCTGTAAGGATATATTACGTCCCCATCTGGCCTTTGACTACACCAGGCATACATGTAGTGCACAGATATACTTGCAAACAAAACATTAATACACTGTTTGTTTGTTTGTTTGTTTTAATGATGTTTGCCCTTAATTCCCCCCACCCCACTCCGAGACAGAGTCTCACTGTAAGGGAATTAATTCACTATGTAGACCAGGTTGGCTTCTAACAGATCTTTCTACCTCTTCTCCCCAGTGCTGTGGCTAAAGGTGTGCCCCACTACACCAGATCTACCCTTAAACTTTTTTAAATATTTATTTATTTGTTTCTTTGTTTTGAGACAGAATTACTCTGTGTAGCCTTGGCTGTCCTGGAACTCACTCTATAGACCAGAATAGCCTAGAACTCAGAGCTCTGACTGCCTCTGCCTCTGAAGATTAAATGCTGGGACTAAAGGCATATAGCAGGACTACCTGGCTAAATAAATAAATAAATAAAATTTTAAATTACATCTTAGGGGCTGAAGCGATCACTCAGTAGTTAAGAGCACTGGCTGCTCTTTCAAAGGGCCCAGGTTCAATCCCCAGCACCCATATAGCAACTCACATTTGTCTGTAACTCCAGCTCCTGAAGATTTGACATTCTCACACAGACATATATGCAGATACAACACACATAAAATAAATAAGTCGGGGTTTTTTTTCTGTTCTCTCCAACTCCCCACCCCCAGAGAGGGATTCTTAGTGTAACCAGCTGTCCTGGACTTGCTTTGTAGACCAGGCTGGCATCAAACTCAGAGATCCGCTGCCTCTGCCTCTCAAGTACTAGGATTAAAGGCGTGCACCACCATGTTCAGCTAAATAAGTAGGTTTTTAGAATGACATGTTATTAATTTTGTATGTGTTTGTACACATGTGACATCAAAACAACTTTCTGGAGTCAATTTTGTTCCATCATGTGGGTCCCACTGATCAAATTCAGGTCATCAGGCTTGGTGGCAAGTGCCACTAAACCGTCTCCCCAGCCTCAGTCCTTTAAAGAAAAAGTCTGGCCAGGCATGGTGGCTCATGCCTTTAATCCCAGCACTTGGGAGGCAGAGGCAGGTGGATTTCTGAGTTCCAGGCCAGCCTGGTCTACAGAGTGAGTTCCAGGACAGCCAGGGCTATACAGAGAAATCCTGTCTCAGAAAAACAAAACAAAACAAAACAAAGAAAAAGAAAAAGTCTGAGCAGGTGTGTGTGTGTATTAGGCACGCACACCAGGGTGCACATGTGGAGTTAGTTCTCTTCTTTACCTTATGGGCCCTGTGAATCAAATTTTAGTCGTCCAGCTTTGGTAGCCAGCATCTTTACCCACTGAGCTATCTCATCAGCTCCAGTACTTAAGAAATTACATCAGCCGGGTGTGGTGGCACACGCCTTTAATCCCAGCACTCAGGAGGCAGAGGCAGGTGGATTTCTGAGTTTGAGGCCAGCCTGGTCTACAAAGTAAGTTCCAGGACAGCCAGGGCTACACGGAGAAACCCTGTCTCGAAAAACCAAAGGAAAAAAAAAAAAAGGAAAAGAAAAGAAATTACATTCATTGATCGGTGGCCGGTGGTAGCACACTCGGGAGGTGGAGGCAGCTTTGTCTATCTAGTGGGTACCAGGATAGCCAGAGCTGTAGAGAGACTGTATCTCAAAAGAAATAGATTGATTTTTTTTTTATGGGGAAGATGGTGAGTTCTATAATGCACATGTTGAAGTCAGAAAACAACTTCCAGGAGTCAGTTGTCTTCTTCCTCAATGGCGATCCCAGGTCTTAAACTCATGTCTTTAGGCTTGGTTGCAAACGGAGCGCCCTCTGACTTAACTCTGCTCTAGGACAGAAAGCAGTATTTCAGTCAGGGTTGGTACATGCCGGATGTTACAGACCTGTCCTTGTGTGGGGATCAGAAGCAGGTGGTGATTAACACAGTCTGCACACTCCACCACCACCACGCGTGCCACTCCCACTCGTAAGCAGCTCCTGCAGCCCTCCAGAATCCCTCACCTAAAAATGTCTCCTTTCTCTGCCTCTGGGTGTCGCTGAGGTTTAAGCAGTGACAGTGTTGATAGCCCTGTCCCCAGGGGGACCCGGAAGGCACTGGACAGGTCTTTTCTGGTCCTCACTTTCTGGAGTTGCCCACAGCCTCTTCCAGCTCCCCTTAACCTCTGTATTTCGGCTGGGCTTTGAAGGAGTCCATTTTATCCTAGTTTGAGGTACTCAGGATCTCATGATCGCACATCCCTTTCAATGCTTTGATACAGGATTTAGAAACTCACGATGCATATCCTGGAATCAGGATTATCCCAGATTAAGGGATGTATTTTGCGGTGGAGTCAGGTGGAAGGAGAGGAGCGTTATCGGTTTGGCTTGGGAAGGGCCCCTTCCCAGATTTTCCGGAGCTGTTGGAGAGGGGGCTTTCTGAAACGAATAAAGATCTGCAGATTTGGGGTGTTTCCTGTCCATGGAACCGGAGGGATGGTGGGCATAAAAACCCTTACGTGCTGTGGCCCCTCCCCCTCACGCTCATGCAAACTCCTGAGTGGGTGGGAGGAGCTGAAGAGTCCTCTTTTTCTTTCCCTCTTCTTCCTTCAGCTTGGCAATTCACCACAGCAGCAGGAGCAGTCTATCCCAGCCTGGGCGAGCATGACAGACATACATCCGGAGGGTCTCCGATATACCCACACCCAGCAGTAAACAAAGGGTCTGGACACTCGTCCCCTCCTACTGTCCTGACCCCAGGCCAGAGAGGGCGGGGCTCCTCTCTCCAGCCCCCCTTTCCTAGCAAGGTAAGTTTTGGATTGCCAGCTGTGTAGGGAAGGGGGTAGGGGCGCTGACTGCAGGAAGGTAGGACTTCTAGATCATGGATTTCCTCTAACTCTCCAAGAAAGCAATAATCCACTCCACTCTTGCCTTGGTACGTTCCTGTAGGATCTCCACATCACCTCATTCTGTCCCCTCTGTTGTGTGTGTGTGTTCCCAACTAGGTTCCTGACTCGGGAGCTGCCTAAAGGCAGGGAACTGGGACCTCCGGTGTCATCACCAAGCATTACGAGCTGTGTCCAGCCCCTGGGGACTGGGAAAGACACTCAAACCCGAGTTACTTAGAGCTGTCTCCCTATCTAGAATCCCTGGTGGCCCACCTTCCCCCCCAGTGCAGAATGCTAGGGTGTGTCTTGTTTCTTTGGAATGCCGATAGGGGAAATAGGAACTGTTTAGGGGCTGGGCTAAGGCTGGAGGCGCGAATCCTCAATGCAAACACCACTTAGTGGCAGTGAGATCTCAGATCCCAGCCATTTGTTGTGTGCTCCTGTGCTTCTATTTCTTCAGCTATTTAGAGGCTGAGAGTGAGGCAGGACAGGAGCCAAGCATGCCTTTGCTCCAAAATCCATTTCCATGTTTATTTTATTCCTGTCCCTAACTACCTACTGTAAACACCAGCCACTTTGGGCAGACCATAGTTACAGCAAAGGAGACAACACACAGGTTACTGCTCTTGGTTGGCCAGGGAGCAAGATCCATCTATTAAACAAGTCTTTGCATATAAACTAGACCATCATGAGGAAAAGTCTGACAGCAATGGAGGTGTTGTGTTGGCTGACTGACATCCCAGCACTTGGGAGATAGAGCAGCAAGGAAGACCTGGGAGCTCCAAGCTGACAGGGTTAGAGGGTTAGAGGAGCCTAGGCTTCAGGAGATACAGTTTCAAAAACCAAAAGTCTTTCCTGGGATGGTAACCCTCACATTGAATCCCAGCTCTCTAGAGGCAGAGGCAAACTGATTGTTGTGAATTCCAGGTAACCCTTGACAATAGGATGAGTTCTGGGATAGTCAGGGGCACAGTGAGACCCTGTCTTTAAAGGAAAAAAAAAAAAAAACCCTGATTAAGTGAAAGGAAATTAAAATTCAGACTTGATTCAGATAATTAGACAACAGGAAAAAAGGGTTATCATGAACCAATTAGTTACTCTACCTGGCTTTTTGTTTTTTGTTTTTTGTTTTTTGTTTTTGAGACAGGGTCTCAAGTTGCCTAGGCTGATCTTAGACCCCTGACCCTCCTGCCTCTCTTCCCACGCACTAGGAAGACAGGTGCTAGCCACCCTGCCTTGCTGCTCTCTTACATAGGCTTTGAATCATCATTCTTATAAAATGAGGAAGTGGCTAACAAGATTGTTCAGAGAGTAAAGATGCTTACCACCAAGTCTGCACATAGAAGATCCACATGGTGGAAGAGAGAGCTGGTCCCTGTCTTTGCACTCTACACATACACTGCTGTGCATGCCCACCCTTCCCGTCCCCACATAAAGAAATAAATGGAATTGTCTTCTTTTTCTTTTTTGTTTTTGTTGTTGTTTGGGGTTTTGTTTATTTCTCCAAGACAGGGTTTCTCTGTGTACAGATCCTTGGCTATCCTAGAACTCACTTTGTAGACCAGGCTGGCCTCAAATTCACAGAGATCTACCTGTCTCTGCCTCCTGAGTGCTGGGATTAAAGGTATGCACCATGATACTCAGCTAAATGTAATTTTTTTCAAGTGGAGAAAAAGGAAGTAGAAAAAAAAAGTAGTGTGTGTCTAATTCCAGCTTTCAGGCAGTCCCAACAGAAGGGCTGGAATTCCAGGCCAGTCTGGGCCCTGAGTGAGAAGGCCTTAATTATACAAAGGAATGGTTATGGACAGTTAAGAAAGTAGCCTTCCCTATAGAGATCCAACTGAGCACAGGGCCTGGCCTGCTGGACTCGGGAGACAGGAGTTCCACCTTTGGTTCTAGGTCAGTGAGGGCTACATAGAGAGACCTGTCACAAAAACCAAAAACAAACAACCGACTCCATTTAAAAAGCAGGAGTCATGAGACAGATGAATAGATGCTTCCAACTGGATACCCAGAAAGAGCAGCTATAGGAGAATTTCTCTGCCAACACACAGGCTGTCTAATCCATACAAAGCTAATCTACTACTGAACATGTATGCAGTAGAGTGTGGATCCTGATGTGACCCTGGGTATTGAGGGACTGAACAAGGGTTTGTACTTAGACCCCATTCCATTTCTCTTTGCAGGGTTGAGAATGGAGCCCAAGGGTTTGGGGAGTCGAGTGGTGACACTGAGTATACCCACCCACAGGTTCTGACCTAGGCTTTCATGCATATTCCTTTCCTTCACTAATACACTAATGATGCATTTATATTTTATATGTAAGTACATGGTAGCTGTCTTCAGACACCCCAGAAGAGGGCATCAAATCTCATTACGGATGGTTGTGAGCCACCATGTGGTTGCTAGGATTTGAACTCACAGCTTTCAGAAGAGCAGTCAGCACTCTTAACCACTGAGCCATCTCTCCAGCCCTAGTACAGCATTTTTACACATGCACATAATGCAGTTCATTTTGATCAAAGTCGCCCTCCCTTAACCCCCTCCTCCCACTGACCTCCCTTCATATCTCCCATGGCTGTGTGTGTGTGTGTGTGTGCGCGCGCTCGCGCGCGCGTGTGTTCCAGTGAGTTTCATTACAGTTGCTTAAAGGAGGATAGGCACCTTACCTCCCTGGAAGCCACACCTCTAAAGAACACCTTTCCCTCCCTCAGCACCCATTAACTGCTTATAGACCCTCAGGAGACCCACCCCTGATTTTTGAGACAAGGTGTCACAGTGTAGCTTAGGGTGGCCCTGAACTCATGATCCTTTTGCCTCTGCCTCCTTCTTGCTGGGACTCCAGGTGAGCACCATCACACTGGGCTCCAAATTTACATTAAATTATTTTGTAATGTATTGTCATGGTGTATGTGTTTCCATATGTGCCCAGGTGCCACAGCAAATGTATTGAGGTCTGGGGACAACGTAAGGGAGTCAGTTCTCTCCTTCTACCATGTAGATTCCAGGATGGAGCTGAAGTCACTCAAATGTTAGCAAACACACACCATTAAGCCATCTTGCCAACTGCAAACTTGCATCTTTAACCACTGCTTCCTGCTCCATCCACACACACACGAATCCCAAACAAGCACATGGCAGGCCACTCAGCCGTCCATCTAGCCTGTGCCCAGTACTGTAATACAGTACTCTTCTGTCCATTCTGTAGTTTGCATAACTGTCCCAAGGCTGTGATCTCATCTCAGCTGGGCAACACTGAGACTCACAAAACATCTCCCAGAAGCTGTATGCTAATGTAAACACAAGTAGGCGTGCCCGGGTCCCTGCGAGGCTTTCATAGGCCTGCATCTGCTTTGGCTGTGGAGCCGAGGGGAGAGCAAATGCTCTGGGCTGTGGTGTGAAGACGGACTCCAGGCAGAGCTAGTGACTAAAGACTGGCCCCCTTGAGAATGGTTCCTCCTGGCGGTCTACAGTGCAGTGGCTGAGGGTAACTGCCATGGAGACCAGTGATCCTAACCACTGACTAGGCAGGACATCCATAACACTGAGCAGACAGACAGATACTCAGCCCAGTGCAGCCTGCTGAGCTCTCTGGACACCTTGCCTCCCTTGTTTTTCTCCAGGCTTATTTTTGCACAGCTTTATATTTGAGTGGACAGAGCTGGATGTGGTAGTTCACACCTTTAATCCCAGTATTCAGGAATCAGAGATTCAGATCGATGAGACTTGGAGGTCAATATGGTCTGTATACTGAATTCTAGACCAGTCCAGGCTACAGGAAAGAGATCCTGTCTACAAAAAGCACAGGCAGTTATCTGGACATTGGTCGGGGGCTTGTCTCCCCTCCCCACTCCTTTATTTTATTTCCCAAAGGCCTGGTTTTGTTTGAGACAGGGTCTTGTCTGCTGGAATTATAGGCATGCACCACCATGCCAAGTTTTATATGGTACTGAGGATGGAACCCAGGGCTTTGGTGTATGAGAGGCAAGCATTCTACCAACATCCCCAGGTTCATAAATTCTTAGTGTGCTCCATAGGTTGCTAGAAGCATTTGAGATACAGACAGGACGACAGCCTAGTATATATGCTACAGTGTGTTTATATGACCTTGGAAAATGCCAGTGCAGACAGAGCCCATCCTTAAGATGATCAAATATTGCGAGGGCTGGGATGTGGCTCAACAGTAGAGCCTAGAACACCCTAGTGAAGGGCTGGGGGATGACTCAGTTGGAGAGTCCCTACCTAGTATGCAGGAGACCTTTGGATAAAGGGGGTAAGGGGAAGACAGACAATAATAACTGGGAGAAAGTGGCACATACCTTTAATCCCAGCACTCAGCAGGTGGACCGCTATGAGTTTGCGGCAAGCCTGATCTATAGATTTCCGAGGCATCTAGGGCTACACAGAGAACCCCAGTCTTGAAAAATAATATATAAATAAATTGGTAATTATTAAGCTACCTAATGTATTGCAATGGTATAAGTCTGAAGCAGAGCAGACTAGATGGCCCACAGGTAAAGCTGCTTGTTACGCTGTAGTGGGAATGATGGGCCCACAGGTAAGGCTGTAGTTGGAGTTAGTTAAACAGATTTGCCTCCCAGCAAGTCAGCAAATGCTGCACCCACCCAACAGCTCTCTGGATTCAAGAAGGAAAGCCAGCTAATTTTAATATGCCTTGACTAGCTCAATTGCTGGAAACTTCAGGGACGTGGCCGCTAGGAAGTGGCATTTCTATGTATGTATGTATGTATGTAAGTACACTGTAGCTGTCTTCAGACACCCCAGAAGAGGGCATCAGATCTCATTACAGATGGTTGTGAGCCACCGTGTGGTTGCTGGGATTTGAACTCAGAACCTTCGGAAGAGCAGTCAGTGCTCTTAACTGCTGAGCCATCTCTCCAGCCCCGTGGCAATTCTTTATTACCAATCAAAGCAAACTCTGGGCAGGGACCTTCATATCTGGAAGCTCAGCTTTTTTTTTTTTTTTAAAGATTTATTATATGTAAGTACACTGTAGCTGTCTTCATCTTGTTACAGATGGTTGTGAGCCACCATATGGTTGCTGGGATTTGAACTTAGGACCTTTGGAAGAGTAGTTCGTGCTCTTACCTGCTGAGCCATCTCACCAGCCCCGAAGCTCAGCTTTAAGAGCCAAATTAAGACAAAGCATTAGGACCAATTCTCAACATCTCACAAATGAAAAGACCTGAGTTTGATCCTGGTATTCCATGGTGGAAGCAGAAAGCTGCTGACTCCTGAAAGTTCTTCTGCAGCCTCTACATGAGGGTAGTGGCACATGTGTACACCTACACTCTTACAATACACACACACACATTTAAAAGGTAGTTTAAATGTTAAGTTAGATAGCACTAACAGCGGCTGGTGAGATGGCTCAGCGGGTAAGAACACCCGACTGCTCTTCCGAAGGTGATGAGTTCAAATCCCAGCAACCACATGGTGGCTTACAACCACCCTCCTGTGGTGCATTTGAAGTCAGCTACAGTATACTTATGAATAATAATAATAATAAACGAATCCTTGGAATGAAGAGAGCAAGTGGGACCGACCGGAACGAGCGGGGCAAGACCAGAAGGAGGAAAAAAAAAAGATAACACTAACAGGGTGAAGAGATCCAGGATTAAAAAGAACATAGAATACTTTTAAGACACTTTCTAGGTGGTTAGAAAAGAATATACAAGCCGGGCGTAGTGGCGCACGCCTTTAATCCTAGCACCCGGGAGGCAGAGGCAGGCAGATTTCTGAGTTCGAGGCCAGCCTGGGTCTACAAAGTGAGTTCCAGGACAGCCAGGGCTATACAGAGAAACCCTGTCTCAAAAAACCACAAAAAAAAAAAAAAAAAGAATATACAAAGGCCCTGATGTCTGAATACTTTTTCAGTATTAAGGAACAGCAAGGAGACTCTCTGAATGTTTTAAGGCCTCTCAAGGACACCTATACCTCTGTGAAGTAACAATTACTGTTTTTGTTACCTTTTTTTTTTTTTTTTTTTTTTTTTTTTTTTTTTTTTTTTTTGGTTTTTCGAGACAGGGTTTCTCTGTATAGCCCTGGCTGTCCTGGAACTCACTTTGTAGACCAGGCTGGCCTCGAACTCAGAAATTCGCCTGCCTCTGCCTCCCGAGTGCTGGGATTAAAGGCGTGCGCCACCACGCCCGGCCCTTTTTTTTTTTTTTTTTGAGACAGGGTCTTTCTATATAGCTCTGGTTGTCCTGGAACTGTGTAGACCAGGTTAGTCTTGAACTCAGAGAACGTTCTTCCTCTGCGGCCCAAAGCCTGGGATTAAAGGCATGTGCTACTAAGCCTGGCCCTAACAATTACTATTATAATAAATAGGATGGCAGCTAGCATTCTGTGAGTGCCTAGACCATGTGTTCAGAGTTTCCCTTGCCTTATCTTTTTTTATCCTCACATGAGCCTCAGCATATATGGGCTAAATAGTACCTTTATGTTACAGGTGAGAAAACTGAAGCCCAGAGAGGCTGGGTGATTTATCCAGGGTAACACCACCAGGACTTGGCAGAGGTAGGATTTGACTGCAGCCATGCTGTTATGATTATAGAATCTTGGTATCATACTTCAAGCTCTGTTCTCTATAGGGCTAAGCATATGTAGCTGTGTGCATAGAGAGAGAAGATGCCTTTCTTCCTTTTTTCCACAACCCAAAGAACAGAAACCTATGCTAATAGACTCTCTTGCAGCTATACTCTTTTCTTCTAGAGCCTTCAAAACCCAAAGTGTATTACCAGACTCTCTTGTAGCTACACTCATTCTCCCCACCCTTTTTTTTTTTTAAAAGACTTACTTATTATACATAAGTACATAGTAGCTGTCTTCAGACACACCAGAAAAGGGCATCAGATCTCCTTACAAATGTCTGTGAGCCATCATGTGCTGGGATTTGAACTCAAGACCTTTGGAAGAGCAGACAGAGCTCTTAATTGCTGAGACATCTCTCCAGCCCCTCTCCTTCCCTTCTTTCTTTCATTCCACAGCGTTTAAAAGACTAGAGAGATGGCTCAGTGGTTAAGAGCAGTTGATGCTCTTGTAGAGGGCCCAGGTTCAATTACCAGCACTCACAGGACAGGTTACAACCATCTGTAACTACCTGAAACTCTAGAGCATTTAACCATGATACATACAAAACACCTGTATACATAAATTATAAATAATAAGTCTAATGCACCCACATGTGAACGCACCTCATACACAGGTTCATACACATGAAAACAGAACACTAGAGCCAGATGTGGTTGTGCAAGCCTTTAATCCTAGTACTCAAGAAGAAAAGACAGGTAGATCTTAAAGCCAGTCTGGTCTACACAGTGACTTCCAGAACAGCCACAGCTTCATATTTCACATACACCATTTCTTCCTCCCAGAGCCTATGAAACTGTAGTGCCAGAGTCTCTCGCAGTTACACTGCATTGTTCCCTTTTCCCTTTCTTATTTTAGCATTCTTTAAGTTTGTCTGTGGGAGCATAAAGAGAGGGTGCTACTGCCCCATACAATCAGAAGACATTCATATTCACCTCTTCTACCTTACATTGTTTTACCATCTCAGCCATTGCAATAAGACAAGAAAAAGAAGCTAGGAAGAATTAATTTTTGTGTTTGTTTGTTTGTTTTTGATTTTTCGAGACAGGGTTTCTCTGTGTAGCCCTGGCTGTCCTGGAACTCACTTTGTAGACCAGCTGGCCTCAGACTCAGAAATCTGCCTGCCTCTGCCTTCCAAGTGCTGGGATTAAAGGCATGCGCCACCACACCTGGCTGGAAGAATTAATTTTGGTGTTCTGTAACATGGAAGGAGATGACAGTGTCCAACCATGTCTAACTGGGCACAGTGACACATGACTGTGGTCTTAGATACTTAAACTAAGGCAGAAGAGATTTATGATCCTAGGACCTGGCAGCCAACAGGACAACACAGAATGCGAAATCTCAAAAAGTGGGAAGATTCAGGCTTGGTGATTCACATCTGTCTCAGCACTTGGCAGACTGAGGCAGGAAGACTTTGAGTTTGAGGCCATCCTGGGCTATGTATCAGAATTCATTCTCTCTCACACACATCACATCATATAGCATATACAAAAGCAGGGAGCATCATGTAGCTTAATAGCAGCATGCCTGTCTGGCACTCAGGAGTCCCTGGCTTTGATCCTTACCATCCTACTCACTTTCCACCCCAAGTCTCAGTCATTTGTGATGGACTGGAAATTATCTCAGTCCCATCACACAGAAATAACTTAGCTGGATGTGGTAGCTCATAGCTGTAATCAAACACATAAAAACTGGACGTACATGGGCTGGAGAGATGCCTCAGCGGTCAAGAGCACTGACTGCTCTTCCAGAGGTCATGAGTTCAAATCCCACCAACCACATGGTGGCTCACAACCATCTGTAATGAGATCTGATGCCCTCTTCTGGTGTATCTAAAGACAGATACAGTGTACTCATATACATAAACAAATCTCAACAAACAAACAAACAAACAAACAAAAATCTTGGAGGCACACTGTTTGGGCACACCTTTAATTCGAGCACTCAGGAAGCAGAGGCAGGCCGGTCTCTCAGCTGCAGGCTAGCTTTGTCTACAGAGAGAGTTCCAGGACAGCCAGGGCTACACAGAGAAACACTGTCTACAAAACAAAACAAAACAAAACAAAACAAAACAACAATCTGGAGGCAGAAGGATCAGGAATTCTAATTCAGCTTGGACTTCATAGCAAGTTTGAAGTCAGCCTGCACTATGGGAAAGCCTGTCTGGCGGGGTGGGGAATGGGGAAGACAAAAATGTTCTTCCAGCCTGCAGCTGGTATTTTCCTTTCTTTCTTTTCTTTTTCTTTCTTTCTTTTTTTGTTGTTGTTGTGAGGTTCTTTTGTTGTTGTTTATCTTTTTTTTTTTCAGACAGGGTTTTTCTGTATAGCCCTGGCTGTTCTGGAACTCACTCTGTAGACCAGGCTGGCCTTGAACTCAGAAATCCAACTGCCTCTGCCTCCCAAATTCTGGGATTTATAAGGCATGCACCACCACTGCCTTATTTTACTTTTGAAATAGAGTTTCTCTGTGTAGCCCTAGCTGTGCTGGGTGGGACACACTATGTAGATCAGGCTGGCCTCCAACTCACAGAGATCTGTTTGCCTCTGCCTCTGGAGTACTAGGATTAAAGAAGTGCACCCCACACCCAGCCTAATTTTTTGAGACAGAGTCCCATACTGAACTGGAAGATCATAATTTCTTTTTTTTTTTTTTTTTTGGTTTTTCGAGACAGGGTTTCTCTGTGTAGCCCTGGCTGTCCTGGAACTCACTCTGTAGACCAGGCTGGCCTCGAACTCAGAAATCTGCCTGCCTCTGCCTCCTGAGTGCTGGGATTAAAGGCGTGCGCCACCACGCCCGGCCCATAATTTCTTTAGACCATCTTGCCATTGTGCCCCAGGATCCTCATGCCCGCCTCCCAGTGCAGCATGGAGGGTTACATGTGCACCCCTCCACCCAGCTTTTACATGGGTGCTAGGATCTGAACTCAGGTCCCCATGCTTACACAGCAAGTACATTTCCCTCAGCCCAGGCAGCTGATATGCTGATGTAGGCAGATATAGGTCAGAGATATAGGCAACATAGGCAGTAGTAGTGCTAACAACAACAACAACATCCCTGAGGCAGAACAATTAAAGCAATCTATAGAAGAGCAGAAGTTCTAGTGGGCTTGTCATTTTGCTTTGGGGGCCCTTGAAGATGAGACGGCACTCAGTAGAGGATGGCATATACGAAGCAGAAACCCCCCTAGTGAATGCCTTTACTACTCAGAAGGCAGAGGCAAGTGGACCTGTGAATTGAAGACCAGCCTGGTCTACATAGTAAGACCTTGGGGGTGTTTGTTTGTTTGTTTGTTTTGGGGGGGTCTGGAGATGTACCTCAGATGATAGAGCGCTTGCACAGCATACTGTGCAGGAAGCTCTAAATTTGATCTATTAAACGGGCTTAGTATTGCAAATTTGTAATCCCAGCACCGAAGTGAAGGAAGAGGGATAAGATATTCAAGGTCATAGGGAGGAAGTCTGAGGCTAGCCTGAGCTACATGACACACTGTCTGGAAAGAAGGGGAACTGAGCCTCAGAGAGGTAAAGTCAAAGACCCATGGTCACCAACCCACATCTTCAGTGCCAGGGTGCGAAGGTAGTCAGCCGGTCTCTCCCTCCCCCGTCACCGCAAGCTGCGTCTGTCCCTGTCTGTCTGTTTCTATTTCCACCAGTCCCTGTCTGTCTCCGCGCCTCTGCCTTGTGTGTCCCCCATCTGTGCCCAGAAGCCGCCGTCTCTCTCTGCGCCGGCCCCCGCACACCGCAGCTATTTCGGGGATTTTGGGTGTAGCAGAAAGCCCGACAGCTCGAAGGAGCGCTTCCTCCGGCCCCCAGCTCGGACCACGCGCAGCACGCGGCCGGCTCCTCCGTGGGATTCCCGGACGGGGAAGTCCCAGCGTGGAGCCGCGAGGAACTAGCAGAGGGGCCACTGCGCCTCCAGAGGCCTGCCGCCGCACCTGCACCCTCTCTAGCGCGCGTGCGTCACCGGTCATCAAGGTAACGAGAGGGCATCATCTCCGCAAGCTTTGCGTCAGCTGTTTGCTGACGTCTTCCGATGTCACACACACCCTTGGGAGAGATGAGCGAGCGATAGGTGAAGGGGCTGGGAAGGTTCCAGACCCAGTCTGCAGGGGGAGCCCGCGGGTTCTAACGGAAAGTGCCTCTGGTCCTCTACACAGGCAGGTGACCTTTGACCCGGGCTCTCTGGGCCTTGGGGAGCTGCATGTAGAGGAGCCCACTGAGACCAGTTCACAAACCAGATCCAGGCCCCAGGGGCGGGGCGGAGTCAGGACCTGGGCTTGGGGCGGAGCTTAGGCAAGATGTTGACACACCCCTCTAGTCAAGGTAGCTGTTTTATGAGTTTGTGCACTTGTGCCTCAGTTTACCCCTTAGATTTTACATTCTTCCACTGCTTTCCATCCAGATTGACGAATTTTCAGCCCTAAGGTAGTTGTGAGGGAGCCTTTCTGTGGCTTCTCAGGGAGATGGTTTTGGCAGCAGGTGGAGGAAGATTGCCCTGGGTGAGATCTTGTGGTTCTCAGAGATAGGGGAAACTAAGGCAAAAGGAAAAACTCACTAGAAAATATGAGTGGATCACTTACAAAGGATGATACTGGGTACAGAGCCAGAGGCTTTTGATCCCACTGCTTGAGAGGAAAGGCAGATGGTGATCTCAAGACCAGCCAGTGCAACACTGCAAGACTGTCTAAAAGGAAGGAAAGAAAGAAAATAGTGTGGGGAAAGATGATAAAGGAGGGGCACAGTAGCACAGGTCTGTAGGAGAGGATGCAGTAAGCTGTAAGGATAGCATGCAGTAAGCTGAGGCAGGACAAAGAATTCCAGGCCAGCCTGGGTTACATAAATTCCCCTCCCACTTCAAATTACTATGGCTTAAAGGGACTCTTCTTCACCTAAGTGTGGGAGGGCAGCCTCCATGGGAGGCTCAAAAATGAGAGGTCTGTATGTGCCCATTAGCTGCTCTCTGGGGTACCCAAGTAGCTGTATTCCTCCTGGCAATTAGACCTGTAAGACAAGCCCCAATTCCACCCATGTCCCCCCACAGAGACCCCGAGAGACCCCAGAGTCCTGCAGTGCCAACATGCTTGGTGCTAACCTACACCACCATCTCTCATCAAGCCCTGGTCCAGGCTGGGCTTAGCCTGAGCCCTCAGATCCCGGAGTCCCTGTGATGCCAAAGCCCAAGTACCGGCTGGTCCTGCCTCGGATATTCATCACCAGAACCCGTGCCAGCAGGTAGGCAGGATGCCAGCAGGTAGGCAGGAGGGCGATTAGACTGGGAGGAAAGCATGGAAGAGTAAAGCTAACCAAGAGTTCTTCCAGGGTGCCCAGCCTTTTGTACGTGTTGTGGCAGCTCTTCTAGGAGCCTGAGTCAGCAGGGGGCTACAGGGATGAAAAGGGTTTGTACTCCTCCAGAGCCTTCAGGATGCCTACTAAATTCACAGGGTTGAGGGCTGGCCTTGACCCACGTGTGGTGCAGCTGCCTCAGTTTCCCTGCTGGCAGTACTCTTAACCCCTCAGCTTTAACCACGACTGTAGTAGCATCAAGGCCAAGCCCTTGATCTGCTCTTTTTTCCTTTAACAATTTTTATTTTGTTATTCATTATATGTTATTTGTTATTTTTATTTATTTATTTATTTACCTCATTTTTTATTGTGTGTCTGTGTTTTGGTCAAAGGACAAATGTTAAGATTCGGTTCTCCCCGGGCATGGTGGCGCATGCCTTTAATCCCAGCACTCGGGAGGCAGAGGCAGGCGGATTTCAGAGTTCGAGGCCAGCCTGGTCTACAGAGTGAGTTCCAGGACAGCCAGGGCTACACAGAGAAACCCTGTCTGGAAAAAAAAAAAATTCGGTTCTCTCTTTCTACCATGTGGGGTCTGAGGAGCTGCCTCAAGTGGTCAGGCTTGGCAGCAAGCATCTTTTTTTGTTTTGTTTTGTTTTTGTTTTGAGCCCTGGCTGTCCTGGAACTCACTTTGTAGACTAGGCTGGCCTCGAACTCAGAAATCCGCCTGCCTCTGCCTCCCGAGTGCTGGGATTAAAGGCATGCGCCACCAGGCTTACTGGCTGAGCCATCGCACCAGCCCACTACTTGTGCTTGTGCTTTCTAGCTATTCCTCATCTGAGTCCTCCCAGGGCATCCTAGCCCCACCCCCACGTCTTGGCAAGCGCTCAGTTAGAGAGCCAAAATGCTGAGCCGGCTCTGACTTCCAGCCCACCCCTGCCCAGGTTCAGTTCACAGGTCCCATCTTTGTAATGGCAATCTCTCCTATCCCCAACTCCACCCACTCCTTTGGAGGGTTCTAGGGTCTCTGCTTAAGCCATGATACTTATTTCCAGATGAGAGGAAAGTCCCCCCTCCCACACTCCAGCCTCTATTTAGTTCAAGTCCAGCTTGATTCACTTCAGTCCTTGAGCTTTCAAATACCAGTCTTGGCTCACAGCCTTTTACCTGTAGCCTGGCCCACCCCCATTTCACACCTCCAGGTTCACAGCCCTATGACACTTGTCCAGAGCTGGGGCCACAGTTACAAGGTAACAGCTGGACACAGTGACACTTGCAAATCCTGTTAAGATGCTTGGGGGAAGGTTCCTGAGAAAAGTAGGGGAACAGATACAGTTCTGGCTTTGGGGAACACCTGGGGCTGTTGGGGGGGCAGTTCTTTTATGCCTCCTTCGCCCACGCTAGGAGTCCCCTCCAGCTAGAGAAAAGCGGTTGAGGAAGTTGGAAATTGGGAAAGGTTCGTTGCCTGTGTGTTAATAAGAACGGGGTGAGGGCAAGAATACAAGTCCTGTCTCCCTAGACGACCAGGAGAGGTGATGTAGGGGGCGAGGGCTTGGGCCAAGGGACATTGCAGCACCTGAGCAGCGATCTAGCCAGGGAGGGAAGTGGGAAACGAGGGCGCATAGCACTCCACCCCCCAGCCCAGCGGCCATCGGGCTCAGCCAGAGCCGGGAGGAGGGATGGCGACGCGCTCGGATTCGGATTCCCACTCGCTCTTTGCTCGTTCGCTCGGCACGGCGCTGAGGGAGGCGGGAGCGTGAGTCACGGCAACTCCGGATTTAGGTGCCGGAAGGGGGGTTCTGAGGGCGGGGGACGCGGGGAAAAGGCTCTGATTGTTTACTCGCCTGAAAACGCCAGGGGTGGGTTTCACCCTCCAAGGCTCTCCTATCCCAGCTACCCCTCCCACCTGCCTCAGTTTACCTTTCAAGGAACAGCTTAAAGTCTTTAAAAATTAAAAGAAGAGGGGGCGGCAATTGGGCCAGCAGGATTCTCAGTGGGTAAGGGCGTTTGCCTCCAAGCTTGCTTATTTGAGTTCGATTCCCAAGGTCCACTAGGGAATCGTTAGGAGAGAACTGACTTCTGCAGAATGTCCTCTGGCCTCTCCTATCCTCGGCATCTAATGGGTATTCGCAAGGACTGAGGGTGCATAGCTGGACCAAATCTTGCTGCAGTAGTTGAGATATATAGCATTTGGATGATGAAGTGGGAGACTCGAATCCCCACACACATACACACACACAAAATAATGTAATAAAAAAATTCTGAAAGGTAAGAGGTAGCGATACCTATATTTTAGCCACAGGGTGACCCAAAGGGACACACCCCCATACCTCAAGAGGCCTCCAGGCCGACCATACACCAACACGCGTCCTCAGTCACAGACAACTGAGGAAGAATCGCGTGCACAACTCGCACCAGCATCCTCCCATCATAATGACAATACAGCGCCAGAGTGCGTGGGAAGGTGTGCACAGTCCTGGGCCACCGGAACAGACCCCACGGGACGCTCCGTCCTCCCGACGGGCCGTACACGTGCGCGCGCATTCTTACCCCCCCCCCCACAGCAGCAGCGGGAGCAGTCACCACGTGCGCGCTCACACTTTCAGGCGTCATCGAAAACATAGACAACCCTCGGAAGGGGCCACGTGCGCTCACATCCCGCCAGGCGGTGGAGGAGCCACACTCTGTCATGGTCCTGTGTGCAATACTGCTAGCTTGCAGACACCGCGTCTTGGTGGCACGAGGACCACTCCCGGAAAAGGGGACCTGGGATAAAGGGTAACAGGGGTTCTAAAGACGAGGATACGACAGCCCCTGACTCCGCCCCAGCCTTGATGGATGCGGCTGAGTGACACCCCGCCAACCAGTCGGATGTCTCCGTCCCGATGCCATTAACCCTTTAACTCTTCGGTCCCTGTGCGTGTTTGCTGCTCCAAAGGGCTCTTGGAGATTGGCGCGCGTTGGCGCCCCCTCCCCAGCGGGATTGGGTTGTGCGTGGGTGTGGAGGACCGCCACCCTCCTCTCCTTGGAGGAGGAGGGGGTGGCGCTGTGACAGTCGCCGGGCGGGCGGGCGGGGGGCAGGGAGAGGCGGGCCGGGGCGGGGAGTCGCGGCTGGCGCCGGGTTCCGAGAGCGCAGCGGGCTCCAAACGCCAGGAGGACACCGGCGCCGCCGTCGTCCGCGTTCTCCGTCCTTGGGCGCCATGGCCCCACTGAGGCCAGGAGCTCCCGTGGGTCCCCAAGCACCTCGGCCGTGGCGCCACTGAGCTTGGACAGGCCAGGGGACGCTTTACCCCCGGACGTCCCACAAGACAGAGCGGGAGCCATGGAGCCTCCGGCCGCCCCCTCGGAGAGGAGCCTGTCTCTCTCTCTTCCCGGGCCCCGAGAGGGACAGGCCACCCTGAAGCCGCCCCCCCAGCACCTGTGGCGGCAGCCGAGGACCCCGATCCGTATCCAGCAGCGCGGCTACTCGGACAGTGCCGAGCGCTCACAGTCAGAGCGCTCGCCGCACCGGACCATAGAGCGCGCCGACGCCATGGACACTGGCGACCGGCCAGGCCTGCGGACTACCCGAATGTCCTGGCCCTCGTCCTTCCACGGCACCGGTACCGGCGGAGGCAGCAGTAGGCGGTGAGATTACCCCTGCGCGCGGAGCGCACAAGCGCTCGAGGGGCGCCACGCGCAACGCTGGCCAAAGGGGGCGCTGTGGGGCGGGGGGGGTCGGCGTGACCCGCGTGGGTGGAGAGAGGGGGTGTTACTGCACCAGAAGCCCTTTAACTTATGCGAGACCCAGGATAAAGTTGAGGGTCGGGGGGGATTCATGCTGTTTTAGGGCTCTCTACAAGCTTAGCCAGTAATGGTACAGAGCAGCTGCTGGAAAGGGAGTATCTCTTGGAGAGACTTACTGAGGCTGGACTCATTGTTGGGTTGTCCTAGGGAACATTTGATAAGGGGTGCCTGAAGAACCACACTGGATACTTCCCATGGGGTAGCACACTAGATGCTTCTAGTGGTTGGAGAATTGGATCAAGGCAGTCCTACAGTAGCTGGTGTTAGTCCAGGCCTGTATTATGACTTGGAACAAGCTCAGCCAGGCAGTTAGGGCTTCATGGCACCCCAAGGTGCCCCATGGACCTGTGCCAAGGGCATGTGAGGTCCCATCAAAGAAGATTTCCCACCTTTCTGAAGTGACAGATGAAGGTGTGTAGAGTAGTTGGGACTCCTGCCATGGTAGCCTCAGGGAGGGCTCTTCAGTTGTGTGTGACAGACAGGCTTGGGCTGCCTGCACTTGGGGCTCTGCCTGACTCTGCTATGAAGACAGTGATTATGACAGTGGCATTGTGCTTCTGGGATTCTGTAACTGTCCCAGGGTGACTATGTTGGTGTCTGTGACAGAGAGCAGTTGTGACATGATGATAGTGATGGCTGGCTCTGCCATAGTGTCTGTGCTGCTGACAGAGTACCTGTGTCCTTTCGAGACATGGTTAATGTGGCATAGTGACTGTTTGCTTCAAGGACAGCAGATATATGACAGTTTCCATGTTCCAGGGGGACACCTCCTTGGTGGCAGAATATGTTCCACAGACCCAGTGCTTTGGGGCTGTGATATGTGCCAACCTTCCCTGAGACCCTGTGAGACAATGTGACCACTCTTGTGGTCAGCTGAGGCTGGCCTTGAACCTGTGACAGACCTGCTTTGGCTTCCTGAGTGCTGAGATGACAGATGCATGCCACTTTACCCAGCTCAGTCATGCTGTCATCTGTGCCTAGTGGCAGCTCTAACAGTCAGTACTCTGGCCGATAAGCCATGCATCATCTGCCCCGGGTACCCTAATTACTAGAGTCTTCTTGACATAGATAGTCCCAGTGATTACAGCCACTGTAAGTGGAGCCCCCGGGGCTCTGACTGAGTTCAGCAGGCCCCGGGGTGATTGCCTGAGTCCTAAAACAGGCCCCCTTAGACTATTACTGCAGTCTACCTACATCTTTCTGGGGACCCCCTAGTTCCTACAGCACTACAGCACTTCAAGGACACCCCTTCCTTTAGTACTCCTCAATCCCAGCAGCTTGAGTCCCTACCAGGAAGCAAGTGTCAGGCTCTTGAGATCCACCCCCAACCCCCAAAAGGAACTAGGAGAGAGAAGCTGTTAAAAAAAAAAAAAAGCAAAGCAAACCTCACATCAACAGGAAATGCCAAGCCTGAGACTTGGAGCCTCTGTGAGGGCGCAGGGGGTGGAGCTCCAGAAATCAGGCCCTATTCCCTTTTAAGGCCCTGGGGACCTCCTGGCCCCCTGGTGTCTGGTGACCAGGCTGAGTGGTAGTAATTATAATCCGGATGCCCTTTCATTAATGGCTCGCTCCTGGGGCCTTTTCTGCTTCTCTCTGCTCCTCCCCGTTACCTCTTTACCTCCCTCCTTGCCAGCAGCCTGTGAGGGAGCCCTGTTGGACTGGTGAGGAGTCTGCAGATCAAAGAAGTCAAAAATTCCTTTCTCCTATGACAATCTTCGATGAGTGCTCCCAAGCTTCTGGTTCGGGGCTCCCTGGTACCTTTGCAGGAGCATCCTCTAAACCATGGCTTCCAGTTAGGCGCTACCTGGCAGGAATCAGTGTGAGAAGGGTTTTGCAGAGATCGTTGCTGAGGCCTCTGGACTTAGAGGCAAACAGGATGCCACAGTGAAACCTGCTTGTCCTGTAGTGAGAAATAAAAAACCCGAGTCAGCTCGGGTTTTGGTTTCCCTGCGGGAGTTGTGTTCGTGGCCTGTGAAGGCCATAACAGGAACAGTTGAGTGGCTTGTGGACAGAGAGATGGCATTGGTGCCAGTGTACTGCACAAAAAGAGGAAGGGGACCAAGAACATGTGAAGTTGAGTTTCTGCACACAGGGGATGCCCGCCACTGTCTATTGTGGAGCCCAGGTAAATAGCTCAAAGAGGGATGCAGCCACCCCACTAGGCTGATAACACTCTACCCCCAGGGAAGTCACAGTTTAAATTTGAGGTGGACTTTGCACTCAGTCCTCAGATCTGGCCCAGGGTGGGGGTTTGTACTTGAGATAGCGTTCCTGGCACGGCCTATGGAGCTGAGTCACAGCCTCACTGTGATCTGTCAAAGACAGATGGAAGGCGAGGAGAGCAGAGGCGAGGGGAGAGAGGGGGCACAGAGTTGGCCTCTTACCATTCATTGGACCTTCCCACTTTCTCTCCATCCAGAGGAGCGATTTATGCCCCCCACACACCGGACGTACATACAACCGGGCTAGTGTCTCTTTTGTGGGAGATGTCTGATTCCACTGGGGTCCCCTGCCCTTGTGGTCCCTGCTGTGCTCCTACAGGCCTGTCCCTGTGCTGGGAACTTGGCTCAGGGAGCGCCCTCTGCTGGACTGTGAGAAACGTGCAATCTTGGCTCTCATAATATTATTATTTCATGTTTATTGAATGCCTCGGGGAGCTGGGCGCCAGACCGGCCAACCGCAGGCTGGGACAGGGCCATGTCCCCTAACTCCATACTACTTAGTCCACTGTAGCAGGAACAGCCACTTGGTGGACACTCCCAGAGGAACTTGAAAGAAAAGTTGGCGCAGGAACAAATCCCACCTGTCCCCTGCCTGAGGCCTAAGTCCCAGCAACCTCCTGAGACACCTCTGGGGTACAGCTCAGGGCTGTGGAGGGTTTTTTTTTTTTTTTTTAGACAGGTTCTCACTATTTAGCTCTGGCTGTCTTAGAACGTGCTGTATAGATCAAGCTGGCCTGGAACTCTCAGAGATCATAATGTCTTTGTCCTCTGGAGTTCTGGAAGTGAAGGCCTGTCCCATCTCACCTGATTTTTGTTTTCTTTTGCTTCTTGATTCAGCATCTCTAGGACATCTTGGCTGTCCTGGAGCTGGCTAGGTAGACCAGACTGGCCTTGAATTTGCAGAGTTCTTCCTGCCTCTGCTTTCCTGAGTACTGGGTTATAGGTGTGTGTCTCCATGCCTTGTTATTTGAATTTTTTAAAATTGTATGTGTTTGTGGATGGGCATATGCATGTGAGTACAGGTGCCTACAGAGACCAGAGGCATTTGTGTGTGCCTGTGTGTATGTTGTGTTTGTGTGTGTGCCTGTGTGTATGTTATGTTTGTGTGTGTGCCTGTGTGTATGTTATGTTTGTGTGTGTTGTGTGTGCGTGTGTTATGTTGTATGTGGAAACTAAGATCAGCATGTGCATTGCTCCCTGCCTTGTTTATTTTATTTATTAGTGTGTGTAGGGCTGAGCATGGTTGCACACGCCTTTAATCCCAGGACTTGGGAAGCAGATGCAGGTGGATCTCTATGAGTTTGAGACCAGCCTGGGCTACATAATAAGCCAGCCAGGATTTCACAGTGAAACCATGCCTCAAAAAAACCAAAAACCAGGGGCTGGTGAGATGGCTCAGCCGGTAAGAGTACCCGACTGCTCTTCCGAAGGTGATTGAGTTCAAATCCCAGCAACCACATGGTGGCTTACAACCACCCGTAATGAGATCTGACACCCTCCTCTAGTGCGTCTGAAGTCAGCTATAGTGTACTTATGAATAATAATAAATGAATCCTTGGACCGGAGAGAGCAGGGACTGAGCAAGTGGAACTGACCGGAGCAAGCAGGGCCGAACGGGTGGGGTGGGGTGGGGGGGTGAGCGGGGGCCACTAAGCGAGCGGGGCAGACCAGAGCGAGCAGGGTTGACCGGAACAAGGAAAAAAAAAACAGGTACATGTGCCCATGAAGGCCAGAAGAAGGCAATGGATCCCCAGGGACCAGAGTTACAAATGATTGAAAGCCTGTAATATGTATAGGTGCTAGAAATCAAATACCAGGACCTCTGTAAGAGCAGCCAGGGAACTTAAGCATTTATCTATCTCTCCAGCCCTGTTTTTTCATTTTTTGTTTGTTGTTGTTGTTATTGAGATAGGTTCTTACTATATAGCTCTGGGTGTTCTAGAACTCAGCAGTAGAACAGGCTTGCCCAGAACTTGTGTGCTTTTTAAAAGTGGTTTCCTTTTGTTTACTGAGACAGGATTTGAATCCTGGCTGTCCTGGAACTTGCTCTGTAGACTAGGGTGGCCTTGATCTCAGAGATCCACCTGCCTCTGCCTCCTGAGTGCTAGGGAAGGGTAAAGGCGTGCGCCACAAATGCCGGGCTACTTTTCTGTTTAAGAGTCTAATTATCTGTGTTTATTATGTACGGTTGTTTTATTTGCCTCTTATGTCTATGTGCCATGTGTGTGGAGCACACTCAGGGGCAGCAAGAAAGTGCCAGGTCCTCTGGAACTGGAGCTGAGGTCTTGTCACTGCCTGGGGCTGTAGAGACTCCAGCCTGTTCTAGGTCATCTCTCCCGCTGGGTTTTACAGCTCTTGTTGCTTTTCTTTAGATTTATTTTGTGTTGTGGGAGGTTCAGGGGCACCCTGGTGAGCCTCTGGAGGTCCCTTGTGGGAGCCAATTCTTTCTACTGTGTGTGTCCCCAGCATTGAATTCAGGCCTCAGCCCTGCAGCACTGGCCTTTACCTGCTGAGCTTCCTGCTTTGAAAGAAATCAATGCAGCCATCCTTCCCTCCTTTGCGTGGTGGCTTCAGCTTCCTCATCTGTAAGGCACCCTTCTTTCCAGTCATGCACCACTAAGGCTGCCTGGTTCAGCTGATGGACGGCTTGTCCAGCATTCGAGAAGCCCCGGCTACAGCCCTAGCCCCAGAAATCACACCTGCTGCCCCAGCCCTCAGGAGGCAGGTGACAAGGATCAGGAGTTCACAGAAATGCACTGCTACACAGCGAGTTCTGGTATAGCCTGTGCTACGTGAGACCCTGTTTCAAAAAGGAAAAAAAAAGGCCGGGCGTGGTGGTGCACACCTTTAATCCCAGCACTCGGGAGGCAGAGGCAGGTGGATTTCTGAGTTCCAGGGCAGCCAGGGCTAAACAGAGAAACCCTGTCTCGAAAAAACAAAACAAAACCAAAAAAAAAAAAAAAAAGAGGAAAAAAATGCCTTGCTGTCTGGAGTTCTCAGACAGTGGTTGAGGCAGAAATAACAAAACCATCAGATAACACAGATGACGTATGGGACAGGAAACACAGAGGAATCCCGAGGTCAGACAAGGTGACATTTGAGCAGAAACCTAGTGAGTATGGGTGTGTCTGGTGGTAGAAGGTGCTAGCCAGAGAGAGAGACCTGGGCAAAGGACCTGATGCAGAGTGAGAGGGAGTCCAAGAGAAGGCTTCTAGGACTTGGTCAGGAATAACTAGAGACCTCCTTTTACAGACCGAGGAAGGGATAGAAGCAGAGTGTGACAATCACATAACAATCCTAGCATTCTGGAGAATGATACAATTCTTTTTATATTTATTTATTTATTTATTTATTTATTTATTTATTTATTTATTTATTTAACGTAAATAGCCCATTTATTGCGGGTTAGGCAAGTCTCAGACAGCAGGGCTTCTACTGGTCTTTCAGTTCCTTCAGTCTTCTGATGGCAGACTTCACTGTGACTGCAGAGGTGGTGTTGTAGGTCCAGGCCCCTCCGGCCACTGTTTTCATGCAGGAACCACAGTGCCAGATGCCGACCGCTCGTCTCTTCATCTTGGTCTTGCCACAGAAGGAGCAAGTGTACTTGGCGTGCTGGCTGATTTCAATTTTTTTCACCATTTTCTGGAGGGAGGCACCATAGCGGGTCCTATACTTGCCGACGATGCCAACCTTCTTGGTGCGTTTAGCTATGTCGCCGGAGCCCAAGCTCAAGTCCGAAGAGCGAATGATACAATTCTTAAAGTGTTATTTTATATGTATGGGTACTTTGCCTGCATGTATGTCTGTGCACGATGCATATTCCTGGTGTCCTTCTGAGGCCAGAAGAGGACACTGGATTCTCTGGAACTGAAATTATAAGTGGATGTGAGTTGCCATGTGGTTGCTGTGAGTTTAATGTAGGTTATTTGGATGAGCAAGGGATTTGGTACTCCTCTCTGGCCTCTGTGGGCAGGCATGCACATGGTACACATACATAAATGTAGGCAAAACACACACGCGAAATACAAAATTTAAAAACCTTTTAAAAGAAAAAGAACCAAAAAAAAAAAAAAAAGAAGAAGAAGAAGAAGAAGAAGAGCCAGGCGTGGTGGTGCATGCCTTTTTAATCCCAGCACTCAGGAGGCAGAGGCAGGCGGATTTCTGAGTTAGGCCAGCCTGGTCTACAGAGTGAGTTCCAGGACAGCCAGGGCTACACAGAGAAACCCTGTCTCAAACAAACAAACAAACAAACAAACAACAACAACAACAAAAATAGAAAGAAAAAGAAAAAGAAGCTGGGCTCATAGCTCAGTCGGTAGACTATGTGCTTGAACTTACGACACTGACTTCATCCCAGTGCTATGTAAAGGAGGCCCAAAAGAGCCACTGGCAACCCTAGCAGTCTCACACAGAGGCAGGAGCAGAAAGTCAAGGACATAACTTCCACAACATGAAACCCTGTCTCAAAACAAGCAGACAAAAACTCCAGGGCCTGGGGGCTGGTGAGATGTCTCAGCGGTTAAGAGTGCCGACTGCTCTTCCAAAGGTCCTGAGTTCAAATCCCAGCAACCACATGGTGGCTCACAACCATTCGTAACGAAATCTGATGCTCTCTTCTGGAGTGTCTGAAGACAGCTACAGTGTACTTGCATATAATAAATAAATATGTTAAAAAAAAAGCGGGGCAGTGGTGGCACACGCCTTTAATCCCAGCACTCGGGAGGCAGAGGCAGGCAGATTTCTGAGTTCGAGGCCAGCCTGGTCTACAGAGTGAGTTCCAGGACAGCCAGGGCTATACAGAGAAACCCTGTCTCGAAACCCCCCCCCCCCCAAAAAAAAAAAAGAAAAAAAGAAAAGGGAGCTTTTGCTCTTGGCTTGCTTGCCTTTGCCCTGCTAGTATATCAATTTCTTTATTGCCAAGTGTAGTAATGTATACTTTTAATCCCAGGAGAGGCAGAGGCAAGCAGATCCATGAGTTTGAGGCCAACCTGGTTTACAGAGAGATCTAGGACAGCCTGGGCTACACACAAAAACTGTCTCTAAAAACAAACAAGCAAAAAAAATTTTTGTTGGTTTTTTCTTTCTTTTTCTTTTTTCTTTTTTTGGTTTTTCGAGACAGGGTTTCTCTGTGTAGCCCTGGCTGTCCTGGAACTCACTTTGTAGACCAGGCTGGACTCGAACTCAGAAATCCGCCTGCCTCTGGTGGGACTAAAGGTGTGCACCACCACGCCCAGCTAAAAGCTCCCTTTTCTATATCCTTATATAGGCTTCCAACAGAAGTTGTGGCCCCAGTTAAAGGTGTGTCTTCCCGCCTCAAGATCCAAATTACAGGTGTGCCCTCCATTTCTGGGTGGTGGTTCATTCCTGACATAGTAAAGTTCGAAACCAAGAGTCCCTGTGACACAGGGTCTGAGGACATGGTACATCACTTAATAGTACTGGCTACTCTTTTTTTTTTTTTTTTTTTTTTTAAGATTTATTTTATTTTATTATATGTAAGTACACTGTAGCTGTCCTCAGACACTTCAGAAGAGGGAGCCAGATCTCGTTACAGATGGTTGTGAGCCACCATGTGGTTGCTGGGATTTGAACTTATCACCTTCGGAAGAGCAGTCAGGTGCTCTTACCCACTGAGCCATCTCACCAGCCCCCAGTACTGGCTACTCTTAGGATCTGGATTTAGTTCCTAGCACCCACATAGTAGCTCACTACTGTTCCAGAGGAGAGCCTCTGGAACTGTAAGATCCAACCAGAAATACTCCTATTTCAAACACGGGCTGTTCGTGCACCCCATGAATCACGAGACCTATCTTGATGCAAAAAAGCATGAGGATTTTTAATCGGAGCTCCGGGACGACCCATATCCCACGCAGGGGACAGGGGGATCGACCTCATGGCTCGAAAATCAGGAGCTTTTATAACAATGGGGTGTGGGGGGGAATTGGCGCAGTTTCACACTATCGGCTAGTTCAAACACCAGCAAGAGTCCCCAGGTAGCAGCTATCCCGCAGGGGGTTTTCTTGTGTCAGTGGAGGCCAGGCCAAATGGCCCATTACTCTCTTTGCATACCTTTTTATCTCTATAACCGGTCAACAACTTTGTTTACTCGCCTGTACCTGCCTCAGGTTTTC
>LR753376.1:58774-103591 GCA_902729485.2 Mus minutoides
CACCAGCAAGAGTCCCCAGGTAGCAGCTATCCCGCAGGGGGTTTTCTTGTGTCAGTGGAGGCCAGGCCAAATGGCCCATTACTCTCTTTGCATACCTTTTTATCTCTATAACCGGTCAACAACTTTGTTTACTCGCCTGTACCTGCCTCAGGTTTTCTGCTGTTTAAACCATAGGCCTCGTATATTATTTTCTTTCAGAACCTCCTGGTGGCCTCTCTGGGCACTAGTCATCAACAGACATACATACATGCAAGCAAAACAATAAAAATTCAGCTCTGTTCCTTCCAGGTTGGGTAACCCTGTCTAAATGACTGGTCCTTTTTGGCCTCTGTTTTCTGTATCTTCTGAAATGGTCCTAGTAAGAACCCTACCACTGGTTCTCTTCTAGCCTCTGATGCACGCCTTTAATCCCAGCACTCGGGAGGCAGAGGCAGGCAGATTTCTGAGTTCGATGCCAGCCTGGTCTACAGAGCAATTTCCAGGACAGCCAGGGCTACACAGAGAAACCTTGTCTTGAAAAACAAAAACTAAACTAAACAAACAAAACCTACTACCAAGGGCGTTCTAAACAATACAATATAACTGAAGCTGGCACTTTAGCCAGTCAGTGGATAGGAGCTTGCTGCTTCCCCTTTTGTCTGAGACTTTCCTGGGTCCTGGTGGTTGAGGCCTGGATCTTAGAGCGACTGGGGTAGGAATTCTCAAACCTGCGGTCTGTCTTCTTGGTTTTTAGGAGACTGTGGCCAAGGCTGTAGGCACTTTAGCTGTCATAAGCAAAGTGGTCATGTGCTACTGAAATCTAGTGGGTAAGGCAAGAGACACTGTTGTGGTGTCTACACACAGGACAGCCTCCCAGAACAAAAGTCACTTAATCCCCCATAGTCAACAGGGCCAAGGGTGGGAAGTCCAAGCTTGTAGCAAAGAAACACCACCTCTGGGGTAGGGGAAACTGCTTTTTTCTAGGGATTTTTCTATGCAGTTAAAAAAAAATTAAGTTCATTTTTATTTTATTTTATTTTATTTTTTTTGGTTTTTTTGAGACAGGGTTTCTCTGTATAGCCCTGGCTGTCCTGGAACTCACTTTGTAGACCAGGCTGGCCTCGAACTCAGAAATCCATCTGCCTCTGCCTCCCAAGTACTGGAATTAAAGGCATTTTTATTTATTTTTATTATTATTATAATATATTTTTTGGTTTTTCAAGACAGGGTTTCTCTGTATAGCCCTGCCTGTCCTGGAACTCACTTTGCAGACCAGGCTGGCCTCGAACTCAGAAATTCGCCTGCCTCTGCCTCCTGAGTGCTGGGATTAAATGCGTCTGTAAGCACGCCCGGCGGCATTTTTATTTATTTATTTTACTGTACTGGGATGAAACCCAGGGACTGAAACATGCTTGGCACATGCTCTGCCTCGGGCAGCATCACTGTAGGAGTGGACTGCAGGACACTGTGCCACCACTGCACCGTATGACATTCTGATTGCTTCTCCAGGGCACCATGGTTTCCACACACACCCAATACAATCTTCTCTGACCAGAAAAAAAAAAGAAAGAAAATTTGTATTTATGACACATGTATGTATGCACATGTATGTATGACACGTGTATGGGAGTTTTGCCTCCACATGTGTTTTATGACACATATTTGCAGAGCTGGAAGAGTCCAGAATTGGGCATCAGATCCCCCTGGTACTGGAGTTACAGAGGATTATGAGCCATTTTGTGGGTGCTGAGCATCAAGCCCAGGTCCTCTGGAAGAGCAGCCAGTGCTCTTAACTACTTAATCAACTCTCCAGCAACCCCCTACCCTGACGATTTTTAAAAAATTACATTCATTTACTTATTTTGGGATGTGGGTGAATGCACCTTGATTTCCATGGGAAAGCTTTGGGGAGTCAGTTCTCTCCTTCCATCACGTAGGCTCCAAAGATTGGCTCATATCCAGTGCCTTTATCTGCTGAATATTTGCATGTCATGCTCGCCCCTGACCTCCACGACCCCCTCCACTCTTCACCTGAGGCAAAGTCTCTACATATAGACCCAGCTTGCTTTAAACCCTGATTCCAAATACTTGGGTGACAGGTGCACACCAACACACCCAACTCCAAATGCAGCTAAAAAACAAATCTTGGGCAATAGGGATGGCTCAGCAGGTAAAGGCACTTGATGTAACTATGACGACCTGAGTTTGGTCTCGAGGTAGATGTGGTACCTCCTGTGGTAGAAGGAGAGAACAGGTTCTGGAGGTTGCCCTGTGACTTCCACACATGGACCTACAGACACACTAGATCAATAAATAAACATTTCAAGAATTAAAAATAAAAGCAAGAGCTGGAGAAGTGGTTAAGAGTTAAGAGTAGGGCCGGGCGGTGGTGGTGCACGCCTTTAATCCCAGCACTCGGGAGGCAGAGGCAGGCGGATTTCTGAGTTCGAGGCCAGCCTGTTCTACAAAGTGAGTTCCAGGACAGCCTGGGCTACACAGAGAAATCCTGTCTCGGAAAAAAAAAAAAAAAAGTTAAGAGTACTAACTGCTCCAGTGCCAGGGGACCTGACACTAGGCACCTCACAACCACCACACACAGCACATAAACATAACAAATAAGTTAAAAAGTAAATGTTTGTTTGTTTGTTTATGTTTTTCCAGACAGGGGTTCTCTATGTAGCCCTGGCTGTCCTAGAACTTGCCTTGTAGACCAAGCTGGCCTCAGACTCACAGAGATCCACTTGTCTTGGATTAAGAGTGCTGGATTAGCTGGGCGTGGTGGCGCATGCCATTAATCTCAGCACTCGGGAGGTAGAGGCAGGTGGATTTCTGAGTTCCAGGCCAGCCTGGTCTACAAAGTGAGATTTTTTAGGAAGTCTACAAAAGTTATTTCACGGGGGCCTCATAATAAAGGCTGGCTAACTTTGGGGTAGCTAACTGTGGGGTAGCAGGGTGTGGTGCCACATGCCTCCTGTCCCAGCGGTAGTACAAAAGCCAGGAGGATCAGGAGTTCAAGACCAGCTTGGGTTAGCAACAGCCTGACATGGTCTCAAGTAAACCAAACCAAAGCAAACAAGTAAAAAAACCACACTGCTTTCGATTCTGACTCAACAATCACAGGTCATGTGACCTTGATAATCTTAAACAGGCTGCCTTCCTTCAAGGCTCCCCAATCCCCGTCTTTTTTTTTTTTTTTTTTTTTTTTAAGCTCTGGTTGGCCCTGAACTTGCTATGTTGACCAGGCTTGCCTCAAACTCAGAGATCCATTTGTCTTTAAGTCCCCAGTTCTGGGATGGAAGCCACCATGCCTGCCTTTGTGAGTATATTTTTTGTGCGCACTGGTTACTGTGGAGGCACACAGTAACAGTGCTCTGTGGAGATGAGGAAATAATTCCTTGGAGTCTGTCCTCACCTTCTACCACATGGGTCCTGGAGACTGACCCTAGTCAGAGCAGCTTGGCAGCAAGCTCCAGTGAGCCGTCTGGGCAGCTCTTGTGTGTTTGGAACAGGCTGAGAAGTGCTGGATACACAAGGAATGGCTGTCACGGTCCCTATGCCATTGTCCCCAACCTGCACACTATGAAACATCTTTTTTGTTGTTGTTGTTTTTTGTTTTTTGTTTTTTCGAGAAACATCATTTTCTCAGGTAATAACAGCTTTGGCTATTGAGTTAGTCCACTTACATCTAGACATCTCTGAGGCTTTTGGACCATGTAGCCCAGGCTGGCCTTGAACTCACTAAGTAGTTTTATGATCCTCTGTGTCCACCTCTGGATCATTGGAACAGCACTGGGTGTTATGCTGGGGATGTTACCCAGGGCTGTGTGTGGACCAAGCAAGCACTCCACCCGCCGCCACCACCCAGCATTAGTCCTGAGTCAGGTATATTTATTGTACCTACTTTACAGTTGGGCAAACTGAGGCTATGTGAAAGTGATTTGGCAAGTCAAGGGGATTGATAGTAACATATAGGCTCAAGTTTAGCCCATGTCTCTGGTTCCTGTGGCACTAGTGCCAATAACTCTGGACAGAAAGGTATTTCTCCAAAGCACATCCTCAGAGTTTGTGCCCCTTTCTGATCTAGAGCTAGCTTCTTCCATGGTGAGGCATACATGCTGGTCTTGCCAGCATCCGAGAGGCCCAGGCAGCCTTTGAGCTGCTAGCAGACAGGGGTGGAGGGTGAGGCGTTAAGCCACTGGCTGGCTGTGTTCAAGTCTACCCATCTCTGACTGCTTTTCTTGTCACCAGAAGGACTGTCCTGGACCCTACCAGGTCACAGTGGTCACCTCTTGGATCCTAAGTGGTCACCCTCTGTGGTCTACTGGGCCTGCCTCCCCAGGCAAGATGTGTTCTTGGGGTTACCTCATGAACTGTGTGTGTGTGTGTGGGGGGGGAACAGTCTCAAAGTAGGATGGGGAAGAGTTGATAGTGTCTCAGACTTGTATAGACTCTGCGCTCTCTCTCTCTCTCTCTCTCTCTCTCTCTCTCTCTCTCTCTCTCTCTCTCCTTCCTCCCCCCACCCCCAGCACAGGGTCTCACTATGTAGCCCAGGCTGGTCTGGAACTCCCTGTGTAGATCAGGCTAGCCTCTGTCTCCAGAGAGCTGAGATTAACGGCAGAGCCTTCATGCCCTGGAGTCCTGGGGATCTACAGAGGCAGAAAGAATAGCACGGGTGTGGCTCAGTTGACAGAGTGCATGAGGCCTGGGTTCCATCCCCAGCACTGACTACACTGGGCATGGTGTCTCACGCCTGTGACCCCAGAACTGGAGGGGATGGCAGCAGGGGGACCAGAGCTTACATTCAGACTGTCACAGAGCAAGACTGCCCAGGTTGGCCTGAGCTGCAGGAGACTGCTTAGAGAAGCAGACAGGAGTGATAGGGCCATCAGGAGAGCTACAGGCTGCACTCAGGAATTCCCAGGGTGGCAGATGTATCAGATTATGTCCTAAAATCTGGGAGTGGAGCCAGTGAAAGGGCCCAGTGGGTAGGGACGATTGCTGCGGAGTCTCCTGTGCTGGGACCGATCCCTGGGATCCACATGTGGAAGGAGAAAATGAGCTGCTGGAAGGTGCCCTCTGACCTTGAGTGTGCACTGTGCCTTGCATGCATGTATACAAAGGGGAGTGCACACACACAATAATAAATGATAAATCATATAAGGCAAGAATTAAAGTCTAAGGTGGTGCACGCCTTTGATCTCAGCACTTGGGAGGCAGAGGCAGGCGGATTTCTGAGTTCAAAGTCTACAAAGTGAGTTCCAGGACAGCCAGGGCTATACAGAGAAACCCTGTCTCAAAAAACAAAAAAACAAAACAAACAAACAAAAAAAGAATTAAAGTCCAGCACTGGCCTAAGAGCGGTGGACTAGCCAACTGACACCCTTGTCTTTAGGGTTTGTCAGCAGTTTGGTAGTATCTCTATGGTTTGGTCACTTGCCTTGTGTCCAGAGATATGCCCAAGCTTATGTGGGGGTCTCAGCACTTGTGGGAGACATCCTAGGGTGCTGCAGAGATACTGCAGGGTGGAGGGACATGAGGCAGTGTGGGGACATTTTCTTGTAAAGAACTGTAGGATATGGGGGATCCACATTGGCCTGTGGACATTGCCTTTGCCTGTGGGAGATGGGCCCAGGGGCGCTGGGGTCTGTGGATGCTGTAAGAGAGTTTTGGAAAGTCTGAGCAGCTATTCATGGTGGCACACATCTTAATCCCAGGACTTGCAAGGCAGAAGCAGGTAGATCTCTGAGTCTGAGGCTGCTCTGATCTCATGGGATGTTCCAGGATGGCCAGAACTCACAGTGAGACTCCGTTGTTTTTTTTTTTTTACCCTGACACCCCCCACCCAAATAAGTAGTAAAATAAAAAATCAGTCTGAGAAGCTGTGTCAGTGGCCTTGGTGGCTGAAGAACCTCCTAGGACTCTCAGAACATCACCAGATTTCTGGTGTACTCTGGTCTTTGGAAGTGGGATGACTCAGAAAGCAATGACATCTAGGGGTCTGTGGCTACTTCAAGCAGCGTGCATTAGAGGAAGGCGGTCGGGCTTCCTGAGGTCTGAGGCTCCTCGGCCGGGCTCCGCCCCAAGGGCGGCCCGAGCACAGCCGGAAGGGCCGAAGCGGGCGGGAGGCGCATGGCGCGGCGGGGCTGGGGCCGCATCCCTGAGCCGCGTGAGGCGGCTTTCCCGGAGGCGGCGGCCGAGGACGACGCGTTCCTGCCCGGGCCCCCCACCGTGTCCGCGTTCTTCAGCAGCACAATGCCGGTGCCCTACAGACGCCTGCGGCTCTTCCGAGGGAGCGTACAAGACTGGGGCCGCCAGGCATGGGCCGGGTGAGTGCGCACCCCTCAGGACACGGTTCGAGGCCATACTGCGCTCTCCAGCAAGGCAGTCTGTGGGACTCCGGGAGGGGGCTGCGGCTTGCTTGCTGCAGCCTCCCTTATTTCTTCTTCCGTTTCAGGTAGAGATAAAAATCATCCTGCCCTCTAGAGTTGCTGTGGAGAAATCTGATAGGGTATGCAGTAGGTGCTCAATAAATGCAGGGTCTCTCTCACTTCCTGTGCTTACATGAAGCTGTGGTTGTGCCTTGGGGGACTTGAGGCCTATTCAGCATCCATTATGACCCCAAGACCTGTGTTCTTTTCTTTTTTTAGGGTCTGGGGAGATGGCTCAGAGGTTAAGAGCACTTGCTGAGGTTCAGTTCCCAATACCACATCACACACAGGGGACTCACAACCACCGTTACCTCCAGCTATGCAGAACCAATGCCCTGTACTTAAAGGCACATTCACTCATGCACATATACATAAGCATAAATACAAGGGTTTCGGGAAAAAAAATTTTTTTCCGAGACAAGGTTTTTCTGTGTAGCTCTGGCTGTCCTGGAACTCACTCTGTAGACCAGGATGTCCTCAGACTCAGAAATCCGCCTGCCTCTGCCTCCCAAGTGCTGGAATCAAGGACATGTACTACCACCCAACTAAGATCTATTTTTTTAAGTTCTGTGCTCTTATGTGTGTGTGCACATGTTCTTGTGCCTGTGGAGCCCAGAGAACATGCTGGGTTCCCCAGAGCTGGAGTTCCCTGCAGCTGTGAGCCACCACCCAGTGTGGATGCTGGGATCCATACTCAGTCTGAACTGCTCAGCTCTGGCTAGCTTGGAATTCACTGTACACCAGGCTGGCCCTGAACTCCAGGAGATCTGCCTGCCAGCCTCTGCCTCTCCAGTGCTGGGATTAAAGGTGTGAGTCACTATGTCTAGTTCCTTTCTTCTTTTTATTTATTAATTTTATTTTGTGGGTTAGTTTTTTTGTTTTTACTTTAAATCATTACTTTTTATGTGTGTGAATGTTTTGCCTGAATGTGTGTCTGTGCACCATGTGTGTGCATGGTGCTTCTGGAGGCTGCGAGGGCTTGGGGGTCCCCTGCAGATCCCTGTGAGCAACCATAGAGATAGTGGGAATTGAATTCCAGGCTGTCTGGAGAACCAGCCTGTACTTTTACCTACAGAGCCATCTCTACAGATGGGGTTTTGTGTTGAGACACAGTCTCATGTAACCTAGGCTAGCCTCCAGCTTGCCGTATGGCCAAGGGCGGTCTTGAACTTCTCATCCTCCTGCAGCTACCTCCTGAGTGCTAGGATCATAGTTATGGCACACCAGGCAGGTGCAGGCCACATCCTTTGTGTGTGTGACAGGTGCACTACTATCTGAGCTGTATGCTCAGCCCTGTGGATTTGAAGTAAGGTCCCACTCTGCAGCCCAGGCTGTCCCAACCTAGAGCAAGAGTGCTTGGATCAGAGGCCTGAGCTGACACCTGGGAACAGGTTTGTGTTGAATTCTAACAGTCTGTGAAGTGACATGATGTTGCCTTATGGGGGTGGGTGTGATTCCGTGTTCCTCTACGCTCCAGCTCCGCCTCCCGGTGTGTCACTCAGTCTCTCCCCAGGGTCCTTGGTAGTGATACCACCTTATGGCACAGAGGTATGGATAGTTGCCTAGTCAGACTGTGGATGGGCTGTGGGGACAGATAGCCTCAGGAAGTGGCCTAGAAACCACATCCGGTGTGCCTTCCAAACATCCCTTTCTCCTGGAGACTGAACTTTGTGGTAGCCTGGAGGTGGGCCCAGGTTGTTGCTGGGTCTCCTCCCTGTCACTGGGCCTGTTCTCCGCATATACTTGTTTAGAACAGATGCTGTTGGGAGTCATCCTGGGCACCGGGCAAGAAGTGGGCGGGGAAAGGAGAGTAGAAGTTTGGCCTTTAGGATGGGGCAAGGTGTGGGGTACACAAATGTCCCTTGGGTTTCATTCTGTGCCTGTCTCACTTTTTGTCCCTCTGCTCCTCAGCTCTGCCTCACAGTATATGTCACCCAGTCCCTCCCTAGGGTCTTGATCACCTAGCCTTGCACTCCGCCCTCTGGGGTGCATCTGGTTCCCCCGCAGGCACACGGTGGCGATCTGAGACTTGGAGGTGGCACAGCTCAACGTCAGGCTGGGGAGGAGTGGAAGGCGGGGCCGGGGCAGAGGGAAGGGCCGCGGGCTGGGAGCTGGGGAAACCGGAGCCCCGGGCGTCCCCAAGGCCCGGGATGGGACCGGCGGGAAGTGGGCGCTCAGTTTCACAGGGCTCTTCTGCAAGAGGGAGGCAGGCGCTGCGGACATTCGCGTGAGGAGGACACAGGCACCCGGGTACTCGCGTCCCGTGGGGGACCACAGGGGTGGTGCCAGGGGCTAGGACGCGACAAGTGTGGAGGCGGTGCCAACGATTGCTGTCACTTCGAGCCTGAAGTGCAGCGCAGCACACCCTCCTGTGCAGCAGCTGGTCCCTAATGCCGGCCCCGACGGCGGTTGGCTCTCATGCGCTCCAGTGCAGCACCCCGGGCCCGGCCCCGACCCCCAGCCTTGGCATTGCCCCTAGGACCGGAGTCATTGACCCATTTCTCCTTCAGCGAGGAGGACACTCTTCGACACCCTCCGGGCAGATGTGTCAGGTGGGTGGCCTGCAGCCAGTTGCCTTACTTTGTGACCTGAAGGTGCTCTTGCCTGTTTGTGGGAAGAGGACCCTTTCCAGAGTAGCCACCCTTTGGGGAATCCCCTAAGTAGCTTCCCACATCTAGCAAGAGACCCTACCCCCTGCCCTAACCTTAATAATGTGGGGGTGTCTGCTGATGGTAGGGCTCCAGAACTGGGTGCAAATTTCCACTTCAACCTGTCTATTCAAAGTTAGGGTTCCTTGGGCCTTTCTGTTCCCCTCAAGCTGAGTATCTAGCACTGGCAGCAAATATGGGTGTCCAGCCTGTCACCTGGGCTCCATTCCCAAGCCATTGGCCAAAAGCCAAGCCTTACATGGTTTCTCTGATCCCTACCCCCACCCCACCCCTAGCTGGGGCAGTCAGACTGAAAGCCAAGCCCTGGTGTGTGGGGGGAAGGTGCCTGAGAGTGCCCTAGGGGCATTTTGAGTTGGGTGGGTAGAGCTTTGCCAGGAAGTGACCTTTAAGTATTCTGGAGTTAAGACATTGCTTCCCTGCCCCACTGCACAATCTGGTCAGAAACTCTGATGGACACAGACACACCATTTCCAGCAAAAACACACAGGGCCACACCCACAGATGGGTTAAGCTAGGTCACTTTAGTGTTTGCTATTCTAGACTTTACCAGGGTCTCCGTGTTAGTCAAGTCACTGGGAGAACCTGCAGGTGACCTCTGGCCAGAACAAGTGACCACAGATGTCAACAGTTACAGAACACCCTTATACTGCCTGGTATACACCTTCCCTTTCCCAGGACGACACTGTCACTAAAATACCCCCCACACACACACACACATGTACACACTGGATAACACTCAGGTCAAAGCCAGCCAGTGTCTTTGCAAGGCATTTCATGAGGTCACAGGAACATGAAAACGTACACCTGGGCAGTTGGGACACCTGACCCTTCCCATCATGTGTAGTTCTGTATGACTGGTATGGACACTCAGGTCCCCTGCCCCAGATCTTTACAGGTGCCAAGACTTGACATCCAGTCCCACAAACAGCAGTGGCACTGGCACCGTGAGCCCGCCTGGCCAACACATGCCAGAGCCAGCACTCAACCTCCGAGTGACCTTCACAGAGCAAACCAGGCCTTTCTACAGAGGCTTCCTGGCACCTCTCAGGCAAGCAGGTGGAGAAGTGCAAGGAGCCTGGGAGACAGCAGGCTTGTCTTCTGTTCTCTGCCCCCAGAATGCAGAGCCCTAGCAGCCCAAGGTTCAAAACCACCCCTAACCAAGATATTCAGCATTTTGTTTGTTTGTTAAACCAAGTGGGCCTCTGATTTGCTGTGTAACTGAGGATGACCTTGAACAGCTGATCTTGTCTCTACCTCCTGGGGTGCTGGGATGGCAAGCATGCGCCACCATGCCTGTAGGTGCTGGGATGGAACCCAGGGCTCTGTGCGTGCCAGGCAGTACCTTACCAGCTGACTCCAGCCCAGACCCACGCATCTCTCACCTCCTCACGTTCAGTGTCCTTGCCTGGAAAGTGGGGAGTTAATGCATGTGTGAGCCAGTGTGCCCCAATGTGGGGCACACTCAGTGGCTTTTGTGTTTGTGCCCTTATCTGTCATTACATTCTTTCATTATCTGGCCCTCGGCACAGGACGGCTTTCAGATGCCCGTTCTCTTTCTGCAGCATGGTCCCTGGGATACTGAACCTTTTCTCCCTGCCTCCTCTCCATATTACTTTTTTGAGACAGTGTCAGTTACTAAACCGGAAGCTCGGTTATGGGGCTAGGGAGGCCCAGGACTCCTGTCTTCACCAGTCTGCTGCTGGTGATCCAGACACAGCCCCTCCTGCTTATGTGACCAAGACTTCACTGGCTACGTTGTCTCCTGAGGTTGCAACAAGAGTCTGTCTAGAGCAGGTCATCTTAGCCTTGCAGTCTGGGTGGTGGCTGTAGTGCCAACATCTTGTCCTCTCTCGGTATAGTTTGTGACTTGACCTCCTTGTTGAGACGTCTCTGGCTGACTAGCAAAGCTAGCAACAAACAGGAGGGGCAGGGGTCTCTTTAAGTATGTGTATATGAGTGTGCATATGGCAGAATGCAGGCAGAGGTTAGCAGGCAGCTTGTGGGAGTCACCTCTCGTCTTCCACAGTGTAAATCCCAAGGATCAGACTGAGGTTGTTATCGTTGACTACAGGCTAAGGTTACCTGACCCTCGTTTCTCCCCAGGCTTCAGCCCAACAGCCCAGTCCTGTCCCCTGTGCCTGCGCTCAGCTCAAGGGACATTCAGGCCTGAAGCACAAACAACAGGACCCAAGGGACCATCTGCTTACCGTGCAGGCCCCTGTGCTCCTGCTGACGTGCACTGCTTCCCTAGGGGGCGGGCAGATTTGCCACCAGGATGCCAGCTAAAAGACTTCTCAGGGCCTGTGTGGGTCTCATTCTTCCTAAACTGTAGCCTACATTCCTGTGCCTCTGGAGGGGCCTCAGGAGGGGTCCTCAGTGGGAGCCCCAAACTGTACAAGTCCTGGAAAGACAGGCTGTGGCCATCAGGCAGCTAGTAGGCCACCAAGGAGCAGGTGATAATTCTGTGCTTCAGTTTTCATGCTCGTGGGGATTTTAACAGGACCCACCTCAAGAAACAGTGGAAGAAATAAATGGGTCAGTGTGTCAAATCATTACAACAGAAGCAGGCAGACAGTATATGAAAAGGATATAAGGACTAGTGTGGGCCAGATGGCCAGAGGCCAGAGTTCACCTGTGTAGACCAGACTGACCACCAGACTGACCTCTAACCACACAGACACGCCCCCCCCCCCCCCCCCCCCCCCCCCCCCCCCCCCCCCCCCCGCTTCCCAGTTGCTGAGACTAAGGCAGGCAGCACTTTTTAGTTTTGTTTTTATTTTTTTATTTTATTTTATTTTGGTGTTTGTTTGTTTGTTTGAGTCAGGGTTTCTCTGTGTAGCCCTGGCTGTCCTGGAACTCACTTTGTAGACCAGGCTGGTCTCTAACTCAGAGATCCTCCTGCCTCTGCCTCCCAAGTGCTGGGATTAAAGGCATGCACCACCACCGCCCAGCTTTAAATGTAATTTTTTAAACAATATTTTTAAAGATTTATTTATTTATTTATTTATTTATTTATTTATTTAATATAAATACACTGTAGCTGTCTTCAGACATACCAGAAGTGGGTATCATATCCCATATGGATGGTTGTGAGCCATCATGTGGTTGCTGGGATTTCAACTCGGGACCTTCAGAAGAGCAGTCAGTGCTCTTAATCGCTGAGCCATCTCTCCAGTCCTTATTTTTTAAAAAAAAAAAAAAAGATTTATTTTTATGCACACTGATGTTTTGCCTTCATGTATGTCTGTGTGAGGGTGTCAGACAGTTGTCAGCTGCCATGTGAGTCCTGGGAACTGAAGTCAGATCCTCTGGAACAGCAACCAGTGCTTTTAACCACTAAGCCCTTGTCTCTCCAGCTCCCCTATTTTTATTCTTAAATAAAAGAATAGCCGAGCGTGGTGGCGCACGCCTTTAATCCCAGCACTCGGGAGGCAGAGGCAGGCGGATTTCTGAGTTCGAGGCCAGCCTGGTCTACAAAGTGAGTTTCAGGACAGCCAGAGCTATAAAGAGAAACCCTGTCTCGAAAAACCAAAGAAAAAAAAAAAAAAAGAATACTGTGTGTGTGTGTGTGTGTGTGTGTGTGTCGCCTAGGAGTATGTGCCCACCCATCCCACATGCCTGATACACATAAAGATAAAACTGTTCTATAGTCACCCCATATTGCACATGTCAGAACTCACACTGGGCAGTGTAGTATGGTGCTACGCTGCCACACTAACTTAGAGGTCAGAGAATACCTTTTAGGATCAGTACTCTCTCTCTCCACTCTGGGTCCTAGGAACCAATCCCAGGCAGAGGCTTGGTGGCCTTTACCAGCCACCAGCCCAGCCACCCCGCTGGCCTGAGTCTGTCTGTTCATCTTTCAGTGCTGGAGATAGAACCCAGCACGTCAGTGCCTCACCCCTTTCCTAGGCTTGATTTTCTTAGTTGATCTCACATATGTAGTCCAGGCTGACCTTAAACTTGAGATCCTCCTGCCTCAGTGTCCCGAATACTGGAGTTAGAGGTGCTGACATGTGTGTAATATGGGGTGACTATATTCTAGCTTTATCTTTGTGTGTCCAGGCATGTGGGATGGCTGGTCACATGTGCCCACGTGTGCATGTCTGGAAGTCTGAGGGTAGCATCAGGTGTCTTCTGCTACTCTCCACGTTACTGTTTGAGAGTCGGGATGGCCATCAGGCCCCCAGGATTTGCCTATCTGCTCCCCAGAAATGCCATTTCAGACCTGTTAGGTACATGCAGCGACACCCAGCTTCTACATAGATGCTGGTTAAGAGCACTGACTCCTCTTCCAGAGGTCCTGAGTTCAAATTCCAACAACCACATGGTGGCTCACAACCATCTATAATGAGATCCAATGCCCCCTTCTGGTGTGTCTGAAGACAGTTACAGTGTACTCATATGCATAAAATAGATAAAGTCTTTTAAAAAGAGCAAGCAGTGATTGTGATTGTGCAGCCAATGCTGTATCCACTGAGGCCGTTCCTCATCCCTGGCTTGTATCTTTTAGTAAAATTCATTGGAGGGGAACAGCAGAGAGGGAACTCAGCCGGCAGGAAAGGGACTCACAGTGCAGCAGGAAGACCCCATTCAATCCTCAGGACCCCAGTGAAAGCAAAGAGCTGACTTCCTCATGTTGTTCTCCGAACATGGGGCCGTGGCACACATGTGCACCTATGCACACAAACAAATAAATAGACATGCTCGAGTTTAGTGTATCCACTGTCCATTCTTTCATGGTGTATACTATTCCAGGGTCTGAATTTGTTAAAATATATCAATTCGGGCTGGTAAGATGGCTCAGCGGGTAAGAGCACCCGACTGCTCTTCCGAAGTTGATAAGTTCAAATCCCAGCATCCACATGGTGGCTCACAACCATCCGTAACGAGATCTGGTGCCCTCTTCTGGAGTGTCTGAAGACAGCTACAGTGTACTTACATATAATAAATAAAATAAATCTTTAAAAAATATATATATCAATTCATCAGTTGCTGGATGGTTTTGGTTATTTTGTTTTTGGTAATTGACAGCTATTATGAACATTTTTGTCCAGTTTTGTCCTATGGCCTTTCCAAGTTTTTCTTTCTTTTTTTTTTTTTTGGTTTTTCAAGACAGGGTTTCTCTGTGTAGCCCTGGCTGTCCTGGAACTCACTTTGTAGACCAGGCTGGCCTTGAACTCAGAAATCCACCTGCCTCTGCCTCCCAAGTGCTGGGATTAAAGGCGTGCGCCACTACGCCCGGCTCCAAGTTTTTCTATATTTAGGCAGCCAAGCCCCTCAGTAAAATTTTAATTAAAAAAAAACAACCTTATTTTTAACATATGAATGTTTTGCTTGCATTTATGTCTGTGCACCATGTGTATGCCTGGTTTCCACAGACACCAAAAACAGGGTGCCAGATTCCTGGAACTGGAGTTACAGGTGTTTGTGAGCTAGGAATCAAATCTGTGTCCTCTGCAAGAACAGCCAGGGCTCTTTAGAGTTGAGCTATGTCTCCAGTCCCTCAGTTGATTTTTTATTTTTTTTAAAGATTTATTTATTTATTATATGTAAGTACACTGTAGCTGTCTTCAGACACTCCAGAATTTCATTACGGATGGTTGTGAGCCACTATGTGGTTGCTGGGATTTGAACTCTCGGGACCTTCGGAAGAGCAGTCGGCGCCCTTAACCACTGAGCCATCTGGCCAGCCCCCTCAGTTGATTTTTAAAGCATCCCCCCCCCTTTTTTTTTTACAAAGAGTTTCTCTGGGTAGCCTTGGCTACCACTCTGTGGACCAGGCTGACCTCAAACTCAGAGATCAGTCTCAGAGTCTGCCTCTGGCTCCCAAGTGTTGGGACTAAACTGCCTAGCAAAGTCTTTATGGAAGGATATGGTCCTTCTAATGAACGCAGGGTCACCTTGGCTTGCTAAAACTGGAACCAAGATTTATCTTCTCTTAGCCCTTTGCTGAAAGCTGACATTCTGACCCTAGTATCCTGCCAGCCCCCAAGGCTTTTCTTTGGATGGGCACTTGGACAATGAGCTGTTGTGAAAACTTCAGAATTACGAGCCATTCCCCACAGTGTGTTTGTGTGTGTGTGTGTAATTAAACATTCTTATTTATTTTATGTGGACACAGGTAGGTTGGAGTGGTCAGAGGATGGAGCCATCTCAGTGGCCCTTAAATTTTTAAATTAAAAATTTAGACAGGGCTGGGCATGTGGTGCACGCCTTTAATCCCAGCACTCGGGAGGAAGAGGCAGGCAGATTTCTGAGTTCGAGTCTGGCCTGGTCTACAGAGTGAGTTCCAGGACAGCCTGGGCTACACAGAGAAATCCTGTCTCGGAAAAAACAAACAAACAAACAAAAAAATTTAGACAGGATTTGGCTATATACCCAGATTTGCTTCCTCAAGTGCTGAGATTACAGATGTGAGCCAGCACACTCTGTGTGTGTGTGTGTGTGTGTGTGTGTGTGTGTGTGTGTGTGTGTGTGTATAGGTCAGAGGACAACTGTGAGAGTAATTTCTTTGTCCCATCATTTGTGTCTTAGTTGAAACTCGGCTCAGCTGGCCTGTGTGGTGAGCATCTTTACCTGCTGAGCCATCCTTCCAGTCCCCTGCACGCTGATTTGTTTTGTTTTGGGACAAGGTTCCAGGAAACCCAGGGTATCTTGAATTCTGATCCTGCCTTCACTTCCCAAGTGAGGGAGTTAGAGGCATGCACCACCGTTCCTGGTTTTATGCCAAGCTGAGCGTGGAACCCAGAGCTTTAAGCAAGCTAGGAATGCACTCTACTGACTACTACGTCCTCAGACCCAGACAGTGTGGATACAGAAAAGTAAAGGCACTTGGGAGACAGAGATGGGTGGATTTTTTGAGTTTGAGGCTAGCCTGGACTACAGAGTGAGTTCTAGGACAGCCAGGGTTGCATGGAGGAATTCTGTCTCCAAAAACAGAAACCAAAAAAAAAAAAAAAAAACACCAAAAAAAAAGTTAAGTGTTCCCTTCAGGGACTGATGGAAGCCCCCCTGCTTGTACGACAAGCGCTTTACCGACTGGGCTAACTCCCAGCCTCTCTCTCCCACAGAATTCCTGCCACAAACCTTCTCTGTCAATTTTACACCTTGTGACCTCACCAGCACCATCTCAGCTCCCCTGACTCTCATCTTCCTTCTGTCCCTTACAGCTTGGAGGCAGAAAATGGGCCAACGCCGTCCCCTGGCCGCAGCCCCCTGGACTCGCAGGCGAGCCCAGGGCTTATGCTGCATTCTGGGGCAGCCACCAGCCAGCGCCGAGAATCCTTCCTCTATCGCTCAGACAGTGACTATGACATGTCACCGAAGACTATGTCCAGGAACTCATCCGTCGCCAGCGAAGCGTGAGCACACCCTGCCCTACTCACCAGATCCCCTAGGCCTGGCCCTGCCACAGGCTGCCCTTCCCAGCAGAGCGGGGACACCGAACCCCTATTTTGGTCAGTCCACATACATTTTCCTCCCCACTGAAGGGTAAGCAGTCCCTTTCCCTCTTACACAGGACTTAGAAGCTTGTACGGTTTGGCTTGCCCACCAGCTCTGCCCACACCAATCATTGGTGACCTTAATGTCTGGCGCTCCCTCTCCTCCAATCCTAGACAGGGTCTGTAGCCCAGACCGCTGCAGACTTCCTGTGTAGCTGAAGCTGCTCTTAAATTCCTGATCCTCCTGCTTTCATTGCCTAAGCGTGAGGATTACAGATTCATATCACGATGCCCGATTTATGGGGTATTAGGGATTGAACCCCAGGCTTCCTGTATGCTAGGCAAGCACTCCACCAACTGAGCTACATGTCCATGAGCAGGCAAGCTAACCTCAAACTCTCTTGCCTCAGCGCTCTTAGGAACTGAGATGACAAGCCCGAGGTCCAGCACTGGCTCTTTGGAGCTTCCGTCTCTTTCTACTTTGGTTCTGGTAGTAGATTCAGGGAGTCAGGTGTTCTGGGCGAGGCCACTGAGCTGTGCCCTCTCCTTTAATTGTCTCTCCCTGCTTCTGGGGCCCCACCAGCCCTCCCTGGCTTATAAGCCCGATGGGGTGGGACCCCCATCTACCTGTCTCAGAGTCCCACTCCCTGTGTGGCCCTTCCCAGTCTGCCGTCTCTACAGTGTGTTCTTCCCACTGTTGCCCTGCCTGAATCTCCTCCCTTCCTGCGAGTCCTAAGCCCACAGTGCCCACCCTGCAGCCCTGGAGTCCTCACCTGTCCCTGTTCTTAATTTCAGGCATGGTGAAGACCTCATTGTGACCCCGTTTGCCCAGGTGAGATCTCCTCCTCTCATGGGGAAGGGACCTAGCCTGGTGGTTCCTGCAGGTAGAGGCCTCTCCTTACAGCTGTCCCCCACCCCAGGTGCTGGCCAGTCTCCGAAACGTTCGAAGCAACTTCTCACTCCTAACCAATGTGCCCATCCCCAGCAACAAGTAAGTGGAGCTGAGCCCCCGGCACCCACACTCATGGTACAGGAGTGGCTGTCTGCGGATTTGGCTCATGCCAACCCATAAACCAGGTGTGCCGGTGCACACCTGTAATCTAGTACTCAGGAAATAGAAGCAGGAGAGTCAGGAGTTCAGGTTAATTCTTGGTGACATAGGGAATTTCAGGACAACCTAGGCTACGTGAGTCCTGGTCTCCAGAGGAGGAAAAGAAAAACCGTTAGGGTTCAGATCCAGCTCACTTTGTGACCTCAGGCCAGACCACACTTGACCCCTCTGTTGCAGCAACCCTTTCTAAGTCAGGGAAAGGATGCTAGGAATAAAGGCCTAGAGGCCTCTGTGATGGTGGTGAGGCTGTGGGCCCAGCTCCAGCCCTGGGCTCCCAGTGATGACGACGACGACGACGACGACGACGACGACGACGATGACGACTTGCTAGACAGACCCTTGAGAGGTGTTTGCCTTCTGTAAGAGGAAAGCTGCAGAAAGTGTCTGTGAGAAACCCAAGAGATGATATGCACAAAGTGCTAGAACGTTGCCTGGTACATAGTATATGCTCAATAAATAAGAAGACTTAAGTCAGACAGGTTGGCTCAATCGATAAGATAAAAGATGCTTGCAGTCAACCTTGACAACCTGAGTTCATTGCCCAGAACTCACACAGTGGATAGAGAAAACTGACTTCCACCCCTTGTCCTCTGGCCTTCACATGTACACTGTGGCCTTCATGCCCTGTACACATACATGTGATAAATGTTAAAAAAAAGTTTTTTAAAAAATAGGCCTGGGGCCAGGCAGTGGTAGCACACACCTTTAATCCCAGCACTCGGGAGGCAGAGGCAGGCAGATTTCTGAGATCGAGGTCAGCCTGGTCTACAGAGTGAGTTCCAGGACAGCCAGGGCTACACAGAGAAACCCTGTCTCAAAAAAACAAACAAAAGGCCTGGAGGCTGGATGTATGGGTGGTTGAGTGGCTGAGAGCAGGCCCTGCTCTCAAAGATTTGAGTTCAGTTCTCAGCACACACGTGGGATAGCTCACAACCACCTGTAACTCCAGTGCCTTCTTATGGACTCTGAGGGCACCTGAAGTCACATGTGCATGTACACACACACACACACACACACACACACACACACACACACAGACAGTCACACAATCACAGTTAAACATTAGAAAGTGGGATAGTTGTACACACCTCTAATCCAGGCACTCTGGAGGCAGAGGCAGCGGTGCTCTGTGCTCAAGGCCAGCCTGGTCTACACAGTCTGACCCTGTCTTTAAAAAAAAAAAAAAAAGTAGGGAAGAGATGGTCCCTCTTATTTTAGGGCTGAGAGAGTGGCTTTAAGTTAACCAGCCCTTGCTTAAGTAACAGCCATTCTCCAAAGCTTGAGAAGTTAGGGGAAGAAAGGAAATTTGAGAACCCAGGATCTAGGCCTACCACAGAGGAGCAGTGTGGACCCAGGGATACCAGATTCCCGCCGGATGTGGTATCCCAGTGATACCAGATTCCAGCCGGATGGGGTATCACAGTGATACCAGATTCCAGCCAGATGGAGTATCCCAGGGCTCAGGGAGGCCGAGGCAAGAAGATCTTCCATCCCAATCCAGCCCATGCTTCAGTGAGATCCTGTTTCAAATTGTTACCTGCAAAAGAATCCAGTTTCCTCTAACTGGGCCACTCTGTTCTCCATGTACAGGCTCCTGGGCTGGGTATACGGTGAGTGGATTATGGTGGGTGGGTATACAGTTCAGTGGTAGGATGCTCGCCCTGCATTCGGAGGTCAGGATTTAATCTCAGGCACCACAAAAATAAGCAAATAGTAAGTAGCTGGGGCTGGGGCTCAATTGGTCTTACTTGAAGGAGCCCTGGGTTTCCTCCCCAGCATCCTATATATAGGGAAGGGTGGTACATGCCTGTGATCCATAGCTGAGAGGGTGGCTTGTAAGGAGGATGTTACTCACGAGTAAGGGAGGCTGGTTTTGGGAGAACTAGCTCTTCCTGGAAGAGCTAGACTGACATTGGAATCTTTTTTTTTTTTTTTTTTTCAGGAGGTCCCCACTGGGTGGCCCACCCTCTGTCTGCAAGGCCACACTGTCAGGTAGTTAAGCCTAAGCCTAGAGGTTGAGGGGGGGGCCCCTTACCCTGGGTGAACCCTCATCACTAGGGTGGGGGATTGTCTGGGGACCCTCTAGGTCACTTCCCTGGCCACCCTTTCCTCAGAGGAGACATGCCAGCAGCTGGCCCGGGAGACCCTGGAAGAGCTAGATTGGTGCCTGGAGCAGCTGGAGACCATGCAGACCTATCGCTCTGTCAGCGAGATGGCCTCACACAAGGTGAGCAGGGCTGAGGAGAAGTCAATTCTGTGTGGAAGGCTGAGTGGACCCTTTGGTGGATAGGGCTAGTAGATAGTGTGCACCCTTGAAGAAGAGGGCTGGTGGGCAGGGTGACTGGGGTGGGTAGGACCCGTGGACAGGATGAATGTTAGGGTGAGTGGAGCCAGTCCCCAAGGTGACTCTTGGGCCAGTGAGCAGTCTGACTACCTCAGAATGGTTGTGCTGAGTACGGTTAATCCTCTGGAGATGGAGAGCAGACTTCTAGGCAGGGTAGCTGGGGTATTTATCAGGCATGACCCGTGAATGGTGACAGCCATGTAGCTGGGTCTGGTGTGGCAGAACCAGTTACTGAGTTGGGAAGTTGAGTGGACACCAGCCCTGGAGCAGGGACTGGGTACAAAGCTAGGCACCAGTTTTAGGTGGTGGGCGGGGCCAAGATCTGACTAAGTGGGGCAGTGCGGACAGGAGGGGTTGTGGTGCACATTGTCTGCAGGTGACTGTCGCTCATGGAGGTTGTGTGCTTGTGTGATCTCTGAGTATGTATCCCTGGCATCCAACCCATATGGCTGATGGCTTTTAAAAAACTATCCATTTATTTTTATTTTCTGTACACTGGTGATTTGACTGTGTGTATGTCTGTGTGAGGGTGTCAGATCCCTTACAACAGGAATTACAGACAGTTGTGAGCTACATGTGGTTGCTGGGAATTGAACCCTGGTCCTCTGGAAGAGCAACCAGTGCTGTTAACCATCTCTCCAGCCCTGGCAACGGTTGGCTTTTTGGTGTGCTCATTTGCAAGTGTCCGTGGGTCCTGTGAGCCATCAGAACAGTGTGCGCTTGTACACGAGTAGTCACATAGTGTGCTGTGGGTGTCCAGGCCATCCGTGCCGGAGGGTTATGTCTGAGGGCATGACTTTGCTCTAGATTGGAATCTGAGTATCTCTGGTTCTGTGCAAGTTCTAAGAATGTAAAGGGAGGGCTTAAGGCTTCCCTGTCCAGCTGTGTGGAGTGTCAGCTGCCCAACTCCAGGGGGCACCATTCAGTAAGTAAGGCCATATGAATTGCTTCTGGGAGCCTGCAGCCCTTGTGGGCGGTGTCTGTCAGGAAATGAGTGTGCAGGTGGAGGCAGTCTTCCTTAGGGAATGCATACATCCACGTGGGTGGAGGGTTGTCTGGGAAAAGGAGTCAGGGACAGTTGTGTCCCTGAGGATGGGTTAGACTGTGTGTGTGTGTGTGTGTGTGTGTGTGTGTGTGTGTGTGTGTGTGTGTGTGTGTGTGCGCGTGTGTGCGTGTGTGTGTGTGTGTGTGTGTGTGTGTGTGTGTGTGTGTGTGTGTGTGTGTGTAAGCATTTGGTGTCTGACTGCATTCAGTGTCTGGGTTTGAGGACAGTGTGTCTTAAGGTATGTGTGTGGTGTGGAGTATGTTTCTATCTGGCCATGTCTCTGGATGAGGTGTTTCCTCACCGAGGTTCGAGGGCCTCCTTGCCTCCCCACAGGAGCCTTCTCTGAGTCCTGCTGAAGCCCACGGGCTCCAGTGCCCCTTTAACGCCCCCCCACCCCCAGCACCACCTGACTTCAAGTGCAGCCTCCAGTACCGCAGTGAGCGGGCGGGCGCGCACACAGAACAGTGCACACACAGAGCCCCAAGCCTCCTCAGCATAGTTTGCTTCCCAGGGCACTTACCCTGCCTGTCCCCATGGGCACAGGTCCCCCACTGCCTCCCACCTCTGCTGCAGAGGGACTCATCAGGACCAGGGGTTGGCAGACGATGTAACCAGGGCTGCTGCTGGGAGCCCGGAGGGGAAGGAGGCCCCCAGTCCTGCTGGGCTGGCCCAGGCCCCTCCGAGGCTCCCCTTGGACCTTGTCCCCTCCTCCCCAGCTGCTCCCCTCCATCCCCCGAACCACTGACCCAGGGACTGGGCCAAACCTACTTTCTCTGTGTGCCAGCCCAGAGCTAAGCTTTCATCATGCCTCTGGTTGACTTCTTCTGCGAGACCTGCTCCAAGCCCTGGCTGGTGGGCTGGTGGGACCAGGTAGGGGGGGTCCAGGGTCAGGGGTGGGGGAGACACCATCCATCAGGGACCTCTGATCTTATGGGATGGACCATATAACATGCTTTGTGGCCTCTGTGTGAACCCAGGGTTGGGTGTGGATGGCAGTGTCTATGTGTGAGTGTGAGTGTGTGTTTGAGAGTCTCACTAGGGAAGGTGTCTTTCTGACTGGGTGTGACTGACCTGTATCAGGATGAGCATGTGTCTGCAATGGCTGGGTGTCCTGCCTGGTCCTAAAGTGGACCAGCTGTTGTGTGTTGGGGTGTATTTGTTAAACACAGTGCTACTTGATGTATCTGGGGGTATGTGACCCCCAAATGTCAAAGACTGACGTATTGGGGTGTGTACCTTTGGCTGGTCTGAGCATCTGAGCTTTGTGGCACTAGATAGACTGAAGGCAATTGGGAGTATGTGCAGTTGTGAGTGTGTATGTGTGTCTGTGTCCAGGGTCTCTGGATAGTATGGAAGAAAGGGACACCCCAATCTTCAGTGTGGCTCATCCCCTCCATCTGCCGCCTCCTACCTTGCCCATACAAGAGTGTGTTCCTGCTATGGGGTGCTGGGGGTGGGGAGCAAATGCCCTTTCTGCTCCAAGCCCAATGTCACAGAAGATGCCTGTGTGAAAGGACATGGGAGGACCAGGAGGGGACCCCCCAAGCCCACTCAGGGACATATTCCACCCATCTGTATGTTATCTACCTCTCTGAGAATGGAGGAGAGGGGAGTTTGATGGGACCCCCTCCCCCAGGTGATGGGATATAATTTCCTAGGCTCACTCCGTTCTGGTGTCTAGCCAAACCGTCTCCTCCTCTCCCAGAGCTTGGATGCTATTAAACCATGCAGATGGGGCTGGGCTTGGTGAACAGACCCTCACCCTTCCCCTCCCACCTCCACCCCCAATTGAGGTCATGTTTGGCAACACCTAGGCCAGGCTCGGGGTAGCTCTGGGAAGGGAAGGGTTAAGGGGCCTCAGGCTTCCCCCCTTTCCTGGGCTCAGCAGCTGGTTGGAAGGGGAGTTGCTAAGGAGACTCCCATTACCATGGCAACGGGAGTCTCCTGGTGTGCCATTGGTTCTGTGGTCAACGGGAGCCCCTCCCTTCCACAGGTGCTTCTTGCATTACTCTTTGGGGGGGGTCCTTTCCCTTTACTGGGAATCCCCTCCTCCCAAGTTTAGGAGAGCCCCTCCTCCAGAGCCAACAGGACAGGAAAAGCTAATTGCACTCCTAAAGCACCCTACTTGGGGCTCTAAGTAGAGAAATTGTGGGCCCACAGGAATTTGCTGGGAAGGGCTCTCATATATGTATGTCTATATGTACAATGGTCCCTGTCACCCATTCTTTTTTGGCTCCTTCTCCTCAGTTTAAAAGGATGCTGAACCGGGAACTCACACACCTGTCAGAAATGAGCAGGTCAGGAAACCAGGTCTCAGAATACATTTCCAACACGTTCCTAGGTGAGTGCAGGACAGCCAGCATGTGTGTGTTTGGGGGGGGGGGGGCACTGACTGGGTCAAGGGTCACGTGTTCAAGAGCTCCCCATTCCTGAGTCTCCTCTCAAACTGTGAAGCCACCCAATTTCTGTGCAGCCCAATTAATAAATACCTCAGGCTGCGGAGATTTCTCTGTCATGGAAGTACTGACCTTATAAGTGTAAGGACTTGAGTTCGAATCCCTAGCACCCAGGGAAAAGGCCAGGTGGCACATAGTACATCTATAGTCAAGTAGAAGAGAACATTAGCTAGGCAATGTAGCCAAATCTATGAGCCGTGGCCAGGTTCAGTGAGACATACTCAAACCAGGCAGAGCTGGCAGTGGGGCCAGCACCTTTAATCCCAGCACTGGGAAGCAGAGGCGGGTGCATCTCTGCAAATTTAAGACTAGCACGGTCTACATAGCAAGCTCCAGGACAGCTAGGCTACATGTGTCTCAAAAAAAGGGAAATGAGAAAAGCAACCACGAGGAGTAGCACTGAAACCTTGATGGAGGCTTGGCTCTGCCTCACAGGTGCATGCACACACACCCGAGTGAGCTATAAATCAGAAGCTCCGCAGAAGCTGAAGTAGAATTCTTACTCCTCATCTTTCATTATTTATTTATTTATTCATTAAGAGTTTTTGCTGTGTATTTATTTATATTTATTTATTTATTTATTAAGAGTTTTTGCTGTGTAGTTCTGGCTTCCCTGGACTAGACTCAAACAGAATTCTTTTTTTGTTTGTTTGTTTTTTTTGTTTTTTTGAGTCAGGGTTTCTCTGTGTAGCCCTGGCTGTCCTGGAACTCACTTTGTAGACCAGGCTGGCCTCAAACTCAGAAATCCGCCTGCCTCTGCCTCCCGAGTGCTGGGATTAAAGGCATGTGCCACCACGCCCAGCTCTCAAACAGAAAGACTCCAAACGGTGCACAGGAATGTTGCCCAATGGGTAGAGCACTGGCTTAGCATGCACAAGCCCTGAGGTCTTTTACCAGCACAATATAAACTCACCCTGATGGTGTAGCCCTGGTGTCCCAGTACTATGGGAAGCAAAGGAAGAAGTTCAAGGTCATAGTTTTCTACAGAGCTGGTTAGAAGTCATCTGGCTAAAAAAGATCCTGTCTCAAATTAAACTACACACACACACACACACACACACACACACACACACACGGGCAACAAGCAGGGTGTGTCGGCACAGTCCTCTGATCCTTGTTCTCAGAATGATAACTGAGAATTGTAAATTTAAGGACAATCTGGGCTGCATAGTGTTGTCTCAAGAAGACAAAATAAAATAAATGGAACATTTCTCTCACACCTTTTATCTTGATTGTCAGGAGCAGAAGCGGGGGATCTCTGAGTGTGCGAGGCCAGCGATACGCAGTCAGACCCTGTCTAAGAAACAGAAAAGCAAAACCAACATGGAAGTAGAGGATTGGTACCCAAGGTTGCCCTCTGACCTCTGCATGCGCACAGACACACACACACACACACACACACACACACACACACACACACACATATACTATTTTAAAATTAATAAAAGAGAGCCAGTGTGGTGGCACATGCCATTCATCATGACACCCAGGAGACAATGACAGGTGGAACTCAGAATTCTAGCAGTCATAGTGATTCCCTGTCTTGAAAAGCAAAACAAAATAGAACAACAACAAATCAATAAAAGACCAAGTATGTATGCACACCTTTAATCTCGCACTCGGGAGGCAGAGGCAGGCAGATTTCTGAGTTTGAGGCCAGCCTGGTCTACAGTTTGAGTTCCAAGACAGCTAGGGATACACAGAGAAACCCAGAAGAGGGTATCCAATCTCATTACAGATGGTTGTAAGCCACCATGTGGTTGCTGGGATTTGAACTCAGGACCTCTGGAAGAACAGTAGGTGCTCTTAACCACTGAGCCATCTCTCCAGCCCCAAGAAACTTTTTAAAAAATAAAGATAAGCCGGGTGTGGTGGCGCACGCCTTTGATCCCAGCACTCGGGAGGCAGAGGCAGGTGGATTTCTGAGTTCGAGGCCAGCCTGGTCTACAAAGTGAGTTCTAGGACAGCCAGGGCTATACAGAGAAACCCTGTCTTGAAAAACCAAAATAAATAAATAAATAAATAAAAAGATAAAAAGAAACTTCATGTGGGGTAGTGGCGCATACCTCCAAAATCCCAGCAGTCAAAGGCTGAGGCAGGAAAATTTCAAGTCCCAGGCCTGGATGACATGATGAGACCATGTCAAAAACTGTTTCAAGTCCTCAAGATCCCTCCAATAGCTAAGATGTGTTATGTCTTAGAATTCTGAGGATGCAGCCAGTGGGTTGGTTGCATGCAAATTAGGTCCTCCAAGGTCATAATGGGGTCAGCCCACTGGTTCTCAGAAGCCTTTGAAAGCTCAAGAAGAGAGTCTCTGGGGCTGCTCTTCAGGCTGACTGGTGCCAAGGGGTGGGGATGTGATGGATCCAGAGACCTCTCTTCCCTCTCACTTACCAATGATGTCCCCTCCCACCACTACCTTCAGCCATCAGAGTGGTATCTTCCCTGGCCAAGAAGGTCCCCTGGCTCTCCAGAGTCAGCAGCAGAGGTTCACTTGGGGCTCTTCATCCCACATGTCTCACACCATGCTGTGGCCCAAACTGGGCACCAGGCTGAGGGTACTCCACAGCCCAGGACCATCCCTAAGACCCCCACTCCTGTCCACCACCTCCCAGAAAACTTCTTTCATGAGTCCTGGTTTCCAGCCTCAGAATAGAGAGCAGCATTACCCTCAGAAGGATGACCTCATATCAAGTGAGACATCTCAGGACCCCACCACAGGCTGAGGGATATGGGGGAGCCTCCTGGAAAGCCATCCCATGCTTCTTACCTGACCTTTGACAGACAAGCAGCACGAAGTGGAGATCCCATTGCCCACACCGAGACAGAGACCCTTCCAGCAGCCCCCAGCAGCAGCAGTGCAGCAGGCCCAGCCCATGTCTCAGATCACAGGGCTGAAAAAGCTGGTACACACCGGAAGCTTGAACATCAATGTCCCACGATTTGGAGTCAAAACAGATCAAGAGGACCTCTTAGCACAAGTAGGTGTGGGGAGATGGGCTCAACAGGGGAAGCCTTGTCTGGGAGGCGTCCATCAAAAGGCAGGGGCTTTGGGGCTCATGTAACCCAGATTCCTAGGGTGCAGAGTCTGATATGTTGTGGAGTGGAAGGGTCAGAAAGTCACTCCAACTTGCTCCACCAGAACCTTGGATTTAGACAGCCACTCATTCTGACACACTAGTGGCCAGCCCTAGTACACGGCTTTTTAATCACTGTTATAAACTGAGTACGTGGTATGTAATGGATTCCGAGGAGACCAGCAGTTCTTCCCTGACCGCAACACAACTGAGGTCATATGAGCAGCTTACAGTCCAACTGAGGTCTGGGGGTCAGCCCGGCTTGCTTCCCAGCTTGTGAGCTGATGGGTATTAGAGAAGCCTGGCATGCTTATGGTCCCAGAGTTCCTTCCCAGCACCACATGAGCCCAGTGTGGTGGTCTGGGATCCTAGTACTGGGGCGGTAGAAGCAGGAGGACCAGGCATTCGTGGTCATTCCTCTACTACAGCGTGAATTCAAGGCCAGTGTGGACTACAGGAGACCGTGCGTGTCACAGAACAAGATGGGCTAGCACTCAGTGTTTAAAGTGCAACCTGAGTTCAGAGCCCCATTGCCCACATCCCAAGTTACCCCAGTGTTGAGTGAGTAGGCACAGGACAGGATGATCCTGGGGTTCACTGGGCAGCCAGTATGGCTGAACTGGTCAGCTCCCAGTTCACTGAGAAACTCTGTCTTAAAAAATCAGGAGACTGGGGCCAGCAAGCACTTGTCACCAAGCCCAAGGACCTGAATTCAATGCCCAGGACCCACATACTAGGAAGAGAAGTTGTTCTCTGATCTCCACACATGTGATACACACACCTGTATACACACACACACACACACACACACACACACACACACACACACACACGGAAGGAGCTACACAGGCCGGGCAGTGGTGGCGCACGCCTTTAATCCCAGCACTCGGGAGGCAGAGGCAGGCGGATTTCTGAGTTAGAGGCCAGCCTGGTCTACAAAGTGAGTTCCAGGACAGCCAGGGCTATACAGAGAAATCCTGTCTCGAAAAAGAGAGAGAGAGAGAGAGAGAGAGAGAGAGAGAGAGAGAGAGAGAGAACAATAAATTTGGGGAGAGGGAAAAAAGGAGTTACAGAGATGCCTCAGCCACTAAGAGGGCTTTGCTGCTCTTGCAAAGGCTTCCAGTCCAGCTCCTACAATCCATGACAGGGAGGGGAGGCCAGGGGCTCCCAGCGGTGGGCAATTTCAGCTCCAGGGATGGAGCTCACCTTCTGGCCCTGTACACAAGTGATACACAGAGATACACATACACGGAAATGTTTTTTTCATTTTTTAAAAAAGAATTTTAAAAAGAAGAACGATTGAGGAAGACATCTTAAGGTGACCTCTGATCTCTGTGGATGTACATACCTGCACACAGGCACACACACATACAAAGTCTGTCTTAAAGTCCATGTATCTGGCCCATGCTTTTAATCTCAGCACTAGGAAGCAGAGGCAGACAGATGGCTGACTTCCAGGACAGCCAGGACTGCAAAAAGAAACCCAGTCGGGGGAGGGCCATGCTGGAGAGATGGCTCAGTGGTTAAGAGCACTGACTGCTCTTCCAGGGGTTCTGAGTTCAATTTCCAGCAACCACATGGTGGCTTGTGACTATCTGCAATGGGTCTGATGCCCCCTTCTGTCATGCAGGCATACATGCAAATAGAGGACTCATATACATAGAATAAATATATGGGCTTGGGGGGGTTGTGGGGTTTTTTTGTTTTTTTTTCTGAGACAGGCTGTAGACAAGGCTGGCTTTGAACTGTAGACTCTGTAGACAAGGCTGGCTTTGAACTCAGAAATCTGCCTGCCTGTACCTCCCAAATGCTAGGATTAAAGGCATGTGCCACCATGCCCAGCTGTTTGTTTTTGTTTTTGTTTTTTGTTTTTGTTTTTTGTTTTTGTTTTTTAAGACAGGGTTTCTCTGTATAGCCCTGGCTGTCCTGGAACTCACTTTGTAGACCAGGCTGGCCTCGAACTCAGAAATCCGCCTACCTCTGCCTCCCCGAGTGCTGGGATTAAAGGCGTGCGCCACCATGCCCGAGTGCTGGGATTAAAGGCGTGCGCCACCATGCCCGGCTTTGTTTTTTGTTTTTTAAGTTTAAGGCAAGCTAGGTGGTGGTGGCACTTGGGAGGTAGAGGCAGGCAGATTTCGGGGTTTGAGGCCAGCCTGGTCTACAAAGTGAGTTCCAGGACAGCCAGGGCTACATAGAGAAACCCTGTCTCGAAAATCCAAAAATAAATAAATAAATAAAAGTCTATGCCTTTAAATAAATAAAAGTCCATGCCTTTGAACTTTATGCAATTTGTGAGCAGTAGTGTGTCCCAGAGTCCTAGGAAGTGGCTCTCCTGTCCCTGGACCATGCAAGTTTCTGACCTCTCACCCTGTCACTGCCAGGAACTGGAGAACTTGAGCAAATGGGGCCTGAACATCTTTTGTGTGTCGGAGTACGCCGGAGGCCGTTCACTCAGCTGTATCATGTATACAATATTCCAGGTGATGTCGAACAGGGAGCTGGCTGGGACCCAAGGGGCTGGGATGGGTCACTGAGGGCCAGCAGGAGTCACTGCTCTGCTCTGGCTCCCAGGAGCGGGACCTACTGAAGAAATTCCACATCCCCGTGGACACCATGATGACATACATGCTGACGCTGGAGGACCACTACCACGCTGACGTGGCCTACCACAACAGCCTGCACGCAGCCGATGTGCTACAGTCCACACACGTGCTGCTGGCCACGCCCGCACTGGATGTGAGTGCCCACCTCCTCCTGTCTGTCCCTTCACCTCCTCTAGCCCCTTTCTATGATCCTGTCTTCTCTAGGTTTTGAGGGGTGCTGTTGCCTCTGTGTGGAGGTCAGAGAACAACTTTTGGAACTGAGTCTTTTCTGCCTTTTTACTATGTAAATCCAGGAACCAGACTCAGGTTGCATTACCTGATGGCAAGTTCCTTTACCCAGTATGTCTTGCTAGTGTCTGTTTTGTTTTACGTGTGTGTGTGTGTGTGTGTGTGTGTGTGTGTGTGTGTGTGTGTGTGTGTAAGGGGGCGCACGGGGCGTGTGTGGAGGTCGGAGGACACTCTTTCGTGTCTTACCTTCCCTTTACCTTGTTCCAAGTCAAGATGTCACTTGTTGTCACACATCCCCAGACGAGCTGCCCTCAGAGCTTCCTGGGTGTTTCCTCTTGGGTACCCATCTCACTGCAGGAATGTTGGGATTACAGATGTACACTATGGCTTTTTTTACATTGGTTCTGGGGACTCAAACTCATGTGTTCATATTGACATGACCAGTGCTTTAGGCACTGCACCGCTTCTCCACCGCGCCCTCTTGTATGTTGAGATTATCTCTTTGTCTTATTATCTGGGACCAGGCTGGTGTACAGCTCTCATAGAGAGCCACCTGCCTTTGTAGGCTGGTGTACAGCTCTCATAGAGACCCACCTGCCTCTGCCTCCTGAATGCTGTTGAGATTAACACCTTCATTTTTGAAACAGGGTCAATGGCATGGGCCACTGAGTCGGGGAGAATGGCCAGGGGCCCCAGGGATGCAGCCCTCTCTCGCAGCTGAAATTGCAAGAGCAGCCCACAGGCCTGGCTTTTTAATGTAGGGTGAGGGTTTGAAGCTCAGGTCTTCTTGCTTGCTTAGCCAGCACTTTACTGGTTCAGCCATCATCTGCCCAGACACTCCCTCTATCTTCTTCCTCATCTCTGTCTGGGCTGTCCCATTTGTGTGTCCCCTCTGTGTCAGACTCTGCCTCTCTCATGTCTTCTCATTGCCCCCAGGCTGTCTTCACAGACCTGGAGATTCTTGCTGCTCTCTTTGCTGCTGCCATCCATGACGTGGACCACCCTGGTGTCTCCAACCAGTTCCTAATCAACACCAGTGAGTGTCTTTTCAGGGCGGAGACAGTCAGACTCAGGGCGTAGCCATTTGGCCTAGAAGCAACCTCTGGTTAAATGGGGGTGGGATTAGCCCTCCGATGGGGATGAAAGTATGGAGCTGGTCTAGCTGGAACCGGGGCTGCTCAGGATCAAGGTGGAGCCTGTGTTGTAGAGATTGGACCACCTGGGCTAGGGGAGGGGCTGGCAAGGCTAGCTTTGGGGCTTAATATACTGATGGGAAACAACCTTCCTGAGAACCTGGTTTATGGGGCATGAAATTAAACCAACTGAGCTAGGGGTGGAGCCAGTCAGGTGAGGGCGGGGCTTGTGAGGATGGACTGGGCCAGCTAGGCTAAGAGTGAGGTCAGCCAGAGGAGGATTGGAGCAGAAACAGTCTAGGCGCCTGATGCTTGGTTTATTTGCTGAAGCACCGATGTGGCAGAGGAGGGGGTTGGGACTAGTCAGACTGAAGATGATGCCAATTGGAGACTGGGAGCGCACGGGACTGGGCGCGCACGGGGCGGGGGTACCCAGGTGGTACCACGTGGTACTCTACAGATTCGGAGCTGGCGTTGATGTACAACGATGAGTCTGTGCTTGAGAACCACCACCTGGCTGTAGGATTCAAGCTGCTGCAAGAAGAGAACTGCGACATCTTCCAGAACCTCAGCAAACGCCAGCGGCAGAGCCTGCGCAAGATGGTCATCGACATGGTGGGCGGGGCCAGCGCTGTGGGTGGGGCTTGGTGGCGGGGCGGGCCTTAAGAACCCTGCAGTTTGGCAAAGGAAAATAACTCTAGGGCCAGGGTAGGTGACTGAGTGGATGACAGGGAGAGGGTGGGCAAGCTTTCGCCCCTGACTTGACATATCTTGCTTTCAGGTGCTGGCCACAGACATGTCCAAGCACATGACTCTCCTGGCTGACCTGAAGACTATGGTGGAGACGAAGAAAGTGACCAGCTCTGGAGTTCTCTTGCTGGACAACTACTCTGACCGTATCCAGGTGCCCTAGATGCCCTCGTCCTCATTCGTGACTGCCTCTTCCATCCTCCCTTGCCGACACATGCTTCTCCTTCCTCTGTCACATCCCCATATGTCTCTTTCTCAACCTCTTCCATCACTCTCCAACCCTCTTCCCTGACGTACCCCACTCAGCTTCTCTCATCACACCCATCTTGCCCCATCTGTCTCTCACCTCTCTCCATTTCCCTCACACTTCTCGCCCCAGAGCTTTCTCCTTCACTCCAATTCACCTGCCCAGCACTCACATACACAGACAAGCATACACACATGCATTTGTGAGCGAGCACACACACACACACACATTCAGGCATACAAGCACATGGCTGGGAGTTAAGAAAACCTTAGTCTTAGTGAGCACCCTTAATCCCAGCATTCCAAAAGTAGAGACTGGAGGATGACCACAAGTCCAAAACCAGCTGGGACTCTGTTTGGAGACCCCTTTTAAAAAGCCAAATAAAACCACTAGAAATTAAACCTGAATGTGCTGTTGCATCCCTTTGTCCCCAGCACTTAGAAGATGGGAGCAGGATCACAGTTTGAGGTCATCCACAGCTTCATAGCAAGTTCAAGGCCAACCTGGGCTACAGGAGACCCTGTCTCATAAAAAAGACAGAGACAGAGAGAGAAGGCAGCCAGGGGCCCACAGACTGGGACTCTGGCTGGCCTCTGAGGGCCTCCCTGTGCTCACCAGGTCCTCAGGAACATGGTGCACTGTGCAGACCTCAGCAACCCCACCAAGCCGCTGGAGCTGTACCGACAGTGGACCGACCGCATCATGGCCGAGTTCTTCCAGCAGGGTGACCGAGAACGGGAACGCGGAATGGAGATTAGCCCCATGTGCGACAAGCACACAGCCTCTGTGGAGAAGTCTCAGGTATGGGTACAGGGCCTCTGGGCCAGCTTACAGCCGTGGCTTGGCCCACCTTTCCAGGACGACAAGCTCATTTGTTTTCAGTGTCTGAATCTTTGGTAGCAGGATCATGTGGGCAGGTCACTCCCGTTTTGCAGGGTCATGTTCACAGATCTCTGGCTAGTCCACCTATCATGGCATCAGTCTGCTGCAACCAGGTAGGTTTTTGTTTTGTTTTGTTTTGTTTCGTTTGGTTTGGTTTGGTTTTTTGAGACAGGGTTTCTCTGTGTAGCTCTGACTGTCCTGGAACTCACTTTGTAGACCAGGCTGGCCTCGAACTCAGAAATCCGCCTGCCTCTGCCTCCCGAGTGCTGGGATTAAAGGCGTGCACCACCACACCCAGCTTCAACCAGGCAGTTTTAAAAACAATGTTTTGTGTGTTGGGAGGGGGGTGGTTTTAGTTTTTTGTTTTACATCTGAACCTTGAACTTACTATAGCCAAGGATAAATTTGAATCTCTGAACTTACTGCCCTACCTCTCTAGCACTGGATCATGGGCTGCCCCACCACACAGGTTTATACAGTGCTGGGAGTAAAGCCCAAAGCCTCATGCATGCTAGGCAAACACACTCTGCTAACTGAACTACAGACCCAGTTCCCCTTTATCTTTTATAATAAGTTGTATTGTTAATCTTTTTTTTTTTTTTTGGTTTTGGTTTTGTTTTTTGTTTTTTTTTTTTTTAAAGATTTATTTTATTTATTATATGTAAGTACACTGTTGCTGTCTTCAGGCATTCCAGAAGAGGGCGCCAGATCTCATTAAGGATGGTTGTGAGCCACCATGTGGTTGCTGGGATTTGAACTTATCACCTTTGGAAGAGCAGTCGGGTGCTCTTACCCGCTGAGCCATCTCACCAGCCCCTGGTTTTGGTTTTTTAAGACAGGGTTTCTCTGTGTAGCCCTGGCTATCCTGGAACTCACTTTGTAGACCAGGCTGGCCTCAAACTCAGAAATCTGCCTGCCTCTGCCTCCCGAGTGCTGGGATTAAAATGTGCACCACCACCACCCGTCTGTATTGTTAATCTTACTGGGCAAAAATAAGGCCACAATTTTTCAGCCAAATTTGAAGCAAGCTTTATTAAGACTGGCCAGGTCCAGCCTGGTGTGGTGGCACACGCCTTTAATCCCAGCACTCGGGAGGCAGAGGCAGGCGGATTTCTGAGTTCGAGGCCGGCCTGGTCTACAAAGTGAGTTCCAGGACAGCCAGGGCTATACAGAGAAACCCTGTCTCGAAAAACCAAAAAAAAAAAAAAAAAAAAAAAAAAAAAAAAAAAAAAAGCAAAAACCCATACGGCTACACATTTCCTGCCCTTGTCCAAACTGGGGCAATCATTCATCCTGATAAACTTCAAGCCTCTGTCCCTCCCACCCACACGTGATCAGGCATCTCCTGTGCAGTTGGGCAACCAAGCTCGTTTACAGAAGTAAAACCATGTGGCTTGTTTTACATGATTCTCAGCTCCCAACCTCCTTGGAAGGTAGCTGTCCTTGGACAAGTGAGGCTTGCAGATTAGAGTCATTCTTGTTTTATAGATCCGTTAAGCATAGTAATTTAAACATAAAACATAAGGTTGGCCCTCATAGTGTCAGTATACACCTGTGTTTACACTGGGCAAGTGGCACACCTGCAGTGCCACCTGCTGAAGCAGGAGGAATGTTTTAGCCTAAACATTTGGGCACACTTGGGCATCTTCACAGGATCTTGTGTGGGGGTCAAGGCGCTTGACACCTGAAGAGAGAGATGACCCCACAAGAGTCCTCTGACAATCACATCTATGCCAGAGCATGTGTGGCCCCGAAATAAATCAAAATTTAATAAAAAATGTTTTTAGGGTTTTTTGTTTTCTAATTTTAGGCTAGGACTCACCATGTATCCCTAGTGAGCCAGGAGTTTACTGTGTAGATCAGGCTGGCCCAGAACTCAGAGATCTGCCTGCCTCAGCTCCCAGTAATTGGGATTAAAGGCCAAGTGTTTAGGTGTAAAGGCATGCACTGCATTCTTGGCCTTTAATCCCAGTACTTGGGAGACTGGGACAGGGCTGGAAAGATAGTTGTTTTTCCAGAGCACCTGGGACTACCCACGTGGGAGCTTATAACTGTCTAGCAATTCTAGTTGCAAGACTCCAACTCCTTCATCTGTCCTCTTTGGATGTCAGGCATCAACATGGTATACACACACACACACACACACACACACACACACACACACATGAAGGCAAACATTCATACACTTAAAATTAAATAAACTGGATGGTAGTGGCATATGCCTTTAATCCCAGCATTGGTGAGGAAGAAACAAGTGGATCAATGAGTTCGAGGACAGCCTGGTCAACAGAGCAAGTTCCAGGACAGCCAGGGCTACACAGAGAAACCCTGTCTCAAAGAAACAAACAAACAAACAAACAAACAAACAAACAAACAAGCAGCAGCAGCAGGCAAGATCTCTGGGAGTCCAGGGCCATTCTGGTCTGCATAGTGAGATCTGGGCCAGCCATGACTGTACAATGAGAGTGTCTCAAATAAAAAACCACCAGTTGATATATATGGAACTATTTTTAATGTGTTTGGGTGTTTTGCCTGTGAGGGTGTGTGTGTGTGTGTGTGTGTGTGTGTGTGCACACGCGTGCGCGCCCGCATGCATGTTCATCTAGTGCCTGCAGAGGCCAGAAGAGGGCATCAGAATTAGAGTAACAGAAGATGGTTGTGAGCCCGGAGTGGTGGCGCACGCCTTTAATCCTAGCACTTGGGAGGCAGAAGCAGGCAGATTTCTGAGTTCGAGGCTAGCCTGGTCTAAAGAGTGAGTTCCAGGACAGCCAGGGCTACACAGAGAGACCCTGTCTCGAAAAACCAAAAAAAAAAAAAAAAAAAAACCTCACTAAAGGCTGGCCCCAGCACTGACTGTCAGCATCCCACTTGTTCTCCTTTTCCTATATGTGCAAGTTTAAAGAAGCATACGGGGTTTGTGGGTTGGAAGGTGGAAGAGTGTGTGTGTGTGTGTGTGTGTGTGTGTGTGTGTGTGTGTGTGTCTACACCACAAGTGTACACATAGGCCAAGGCCAGAATTCAACCTCAGACATCGTCAGAACAGCCACCTTGTTTGTTCTGTGAGGTTTTTTTTCTTCCTTTTAAAAGTTAACCATGGGGAAGCATTCTTATTTTTAAGATTTATTTATTTACTTTATGAATATGAGTACACTGTAGCTGTCCTCAGACACACCAGAAGAAGACATCAGATCCCATTACAGATGGTTGTGAGCTACCATGTGGTTGCTGGGAATTAAACTCTGGTCCTCTGTAAAAGCAGTCAGTGCTCTTAACCACAGAGCCATCAACAGCCCCGTTTTGTTTTGTTTTATTTTGTTTTGTTTTTAACTATACTTTACATTTTTATGTTTGAGATTTTTGCTTGAATGTATATTTTCCTGTTGTCTATGGAGGCCAGACTAAGGTGTCAGGTGACCAAGAACTGGATTTATAGGCAGATGTGGGCTTCATTGTGAGTGTTGGGAATTGAACCTGTGTCCCCTAGTAGAGTAGCCAGTTTTCTTAACATCTTAGCCATCTTAGCCCAATTTGTTTCCTTGCTTGCTTGCTTGAAAGGTTGGTTGGTTGGTTTGGGTTTTTTGTTTTTGTTTTTGTTTTTTGAGACAGGGTTTCTCTGTATAGCCCTGGCTGTCCTGGAACTCATTTTGTAGACCAGGTTGGCCTCGAACTCATAAATCCGCCTGCCTCTGCCTTCCAAGTGCCACCACACTCGGCGGTTTTGGGTTTTGAGACAAGGGTTTCTCTGTATGGCCCTGGCTGTCCTGGAACTTACTCTGTAGACCAGACTGACCTTGAACTCCGAGATCTGCCTGTCTTTCCGCCTTTGCTTCCTGAGTCATGGAATTAAAAACATGAGCTGTTGCCTTCCGGGTGTTTGTTGAATTTTATTTTTGGTTTTTGTTTGTTCAGCTGGTGGGTTTAGGGGTGGGTTGTTTCCTTGTTTTTGGTGACAGGATCAAACTCAAGAATGACTTTGAGCATCCAAGTCCTCTTGCCTCAGTTTCCTGAGAGCTTGCATTTAGGTCTGCACCAGCACCCCTAACTTACACATCTCTGGGATGGACCCAGGGATTCCTACATGTTAGGCAAAAGCGCTACCTGCCAATCAACTGAGCTGTACACCCCAACCATTGGAAGGTTGTTTTTAATTGAGTAGATCCTTTTGCCTGCTCCATCAAACAGCTTGTTTAGACCACATTCCTCTCTTCTAGGTGGGCTTCATCGACTACATTGTTCACCCATTGTGGGAGACGTGGGCCGATCTCGTCCACCCCGATGCCCAAGACATCCTGGACACACTGGAAGACAACCGGGACTGGTACCACAGTGCCATCCGGCAGAGCCCCTCCCCAACCCTGGAAGAGGAGCCAGGAGCGCTCAGCGATCCAGCCCTGCCTGACAAGTTCCAATTTGAGCTCACCTTGGAGGAAGAGGATGAAGAGGATTCACTGGAGGTTCCAGGAGTGCCTTGCTCTGAGGAAACCCTCCTGGCTCCACATGATACCAGAGCTCAAGCCATGGGACAGTCAAAGGTCAAAGGCCAGAGCCCTGCAGTGGTGGAGGTGGCAGAGAGCTTGAAGCAGGAGACAGCCTCAGCATATGGCACTCCTGAGGAGTCCGCGGAGGCTGTAGGCCGTTCCTTCAGCCCTGGAACCCCTATTCTGCCTGACTTGAGGACCCTGTCACCCTCAGAGGAGGCCCCGGGCCTCCTGGGCCTCCCCTCCACGGCGGCAGAGGTGGAGGCCCCAAGAGACCACCTGGCTGCCACGAGGGCTTGTTCTGCCTGCTTGGGAACCTCAGGAGACAATACTGCCGTCATCTCTGCTCCAGGCAGGTGGGGGTCAGGTGGAGACCCAGCCTGATCCCTTCTCCCTTGGCTCCTCCCCCCTCACCATGCTCCCCCCTCCCCACAGCCCACCTCAACGACTCCTGGCCCTCCCGAGAAAAAAGAAAACAGAAAAGTGGGGTTTTTTCTCTTTTTTTTTTTCACCCTTCCCCCCCCCCCACCCTCACACACAGGGCCTTTTTGTTGAGGTGGGGTATGGAGAGCCAGGAACTGAAGTCCCCCAAAAAAGGGATTTTATTTTTTTGAATTTTAATTGTAAAGTTTTTAGAAAAAGAACAAAAAGGAAAAAAAAAAAAAAGAATGAAACACATCAGCTGTAGATGCTCTCCCTCTCCTCCCGGCCTTCCTCCTTCCCTCGTCAGCCCACCATCAACCTCAGTTCCAAGGCGCCATCTTCCTGCCTCTTTTGGGACTTGCTCCTTGAGATTCAAGCCTAGGTGTGGCACTGCCCTTTGGTCAGTCCTTCCGTTCCGATTGGGAATAGCCACCGGGAGAGGCTGTCGCAGGAGAGGCTGGCCCCAGCAGTCCTCTCCCTGGCTGACTCTACCACAAAGTCTTCCATGTCTCTCCTCTTTCTGTTTTCTCTTTTTTTGTACAACTCTGACCACATGGTTCAAGAGGTGGTCAGATGGGCTGTTGCTTTATGATCCAGGGACTCTTGGTTTCACTCCATCCACCAGCCTCAGCCTGGGGTCCCAAGTCTCGATTCCCTTCTCCGGATGCCATCTTCCTGGTCCACTTTGGGTCACTTTGAATTCTCTCCGTTGGAGGAAGGGGGCTCTGTTCCATACGCACAAACATCCTCCTTCCAGCTGCTTCTTCCTCGTGTTTCTGCCTTAACGATTCCTGTGGCCATAGGTGAAGTCTCCATGGCTCCCTCCTGCCCCTGGCTCCTTTCTCCCAGCGTAGACACTCTTTTGCCAGCATCCAATCAACCACCCTCCAGCCCGTCACTCTGTCCCCTACACCAACTCTCAATGCCCTAGGAGGAAGCAATAATGGTGGTACCACATCCTCCCATCCTGGGCAACCCTCTCCCCATCTTACTGAGCCTGACCCCAACCCCCAGCCCACCCCCAGCCACAGGCAGACCCTAAGCAATACAGATAGAGCAAGGCCATTTTCTCCAAGCCATGGGGGTGAGGGGTCCCCCTGCCACATGGGAGAGGTCAGCAGCAGGGCAGGGGGCTATCATTCCTTGCCTGCCCTGTTACATCTCTGTACACGGTACTGTAACCTCTACTCCCCTCTCCTCCAGTCTCCCCAATATCCCTGTCTAACCCACTAACCCACTCCCCCAACCCCCGATGCTTACAGGGTTTTGGTTTATTTGTGTATTAAGCAAGAGTAGTTTCTGACCTAGCTGGTGATGAGAATGGGCCATCCTCCTTTCCATGTGTGGGTTTTGTACATACTGTAAGGTTGATATATAAATTATTCTACTGAGACAAAAGGAGACAGTGAACTTGTCTTTTCCCAGTTGACCCCATTGGGAAGGCGAGGAGGGGTTCTCCTGGAGAGTAACACCTCTTTGCTGTATCATACAAGCTGTACCATATTCCCTGAATTTAGGGTGGACATGCTGTCAGTTCGTGGGGAGTTGTGTTATAACTGAGGAGGCATGAGGGGTGGATATGGTTTGCTCCCTGTTCTCTTCCTCCTTCAAGAGCCTAAGATGGGGTACGAGGACTGACCAGACCCCTGGCCTCAGCCGGGTCCTCCCACCGGGGTGGGTGCACATGTGAGCTGCCTCAGCCGGGTCCTCCCGCCAGGGTGGGTGCACATGTGGCCCCCTATGATGTGTTGTCCACACTGACAGTTGATTAATTGGTCTGTGGATTGACAATCAGTCCTCCAGTCTTGTTCCTGATTAAAGCGAAGTCTGTCACCAGTGCTCCCTGCTGACGGCTGATACGGCTTCATTCCTTTGTTTCCTGGATTTTTGTTTTGTTTTTTAAGGTATATATATTTTTCTTTGTGTTAAAATTTTTTATTTTGGGGTTCAGGGCACACATCGGAGGAGAACTTGGGAGATTTAGTTCTTTCTTCCCATGGGAATCCAGTGAATCAGACTCAGGTTGTCCACACAGGCAGCAAACACCTTTACCTGCTGAGCTATCTCACCTATCCATATTCTCTGAAACCTGGGTCTCGTATAGCCCAGACTTGTGCTGGGCTGGCCTCAGACTCTGGAATTGCAGGAGTGTGCCACCGGGCCTGGCTGTTAGTCACTCATGATGAGAACTGGTCTCGCTCTGGAGGATCTGTGACTTGAAGTCTGGTATCTGGCCTCTTTTTTTCTGTCCTGGTTCAAGGTTTTTAGTTCAGAACAGACTTGAATGCATGATCCCCCTGCCTCTACCTCTCCAAGTGCTGGGCTGGGCACAGTGAGCTCATGCTGGGCTGGGCTCGGGTTCCAGGGCTTCCTGCATGGTAGGCAAGCGCTCTGCTGGCCGAACAAGCAAGGAATAGCCCCAGCCCTAAATGGCATGTTATGTCCAGAGACCCTAAGCAAGCAGTCCTCTTACACGCGTGTTAAAAACACAGTTGGGATTTATTAAAAAGAGGTTTCTCTTTTTTTCATTTTCAGTTGACTATTATATATGTAATGGGGACACACATGTCACACGGTGAAGCAGGTTTAGAGGACAGAGGACTGTTCAGCATGCAGGTCTCTCCTGCCTTTACTTGGCTTATGAAGGAGTCCCTCTCACACATGAGTCATCTCACCAACACAGGGAACCTTCATTCTTGTCTCATATTGTTTCGTTTTGTTTTGTTTCATTTTGTTTTGTTTTGCTTTGTTTTGTTTCGTTTTGAGATAGGATCTCTCTACGTTGCTCTGGCTGTCCTGGGAAACTCTATGTAGACCAGGCTGGCCTCAAACTCATAGAGACCCTGCTTAATCTCTTTTTTAAAATGATTTTTAGTAGCCGGGCGTGGTGGTGCACACCTTTAATCCCAGCACTCGGGAGGCAGAGGCAGGAGGATTTCTGAATTTGAGGCCAGCCTGATCTACAAAGTGAGTTCCAGGACAACCAGGACTACACAGAGAAACACTGTCTTGAAAAAAAAAAAAAAAAAAAAAAAAAGAGAAAACTTGTAAAATGATTTTTATGTGTATGGTTGTTTTCTAAAGATTCGTTTATTTTTATTTTTATGTTCTTGACCGTGTGACACCTGGATGAACATCCCTTTACCATGTGAATGCAGTGCTGAGGAAGGCCAGAAGAAGGTGGCAGAGCCCCAGGAACTAGAGTTGCAGGTAGTTATGAGCTACAAGTGGATGCAGGGAACTGAACTCAGGACCTCTGTAAGAACAGCAAGTGTTCTTAACCACTGAGCCACCTCTCCAGCCTCTGCATTCCTAATTATTTATTTATTTTTATTTTTATTTATTTATTTATTTATTTATTTATTTAATTATTTATTTTATTTTTTGGTTTTTTGAGACAGGGTTTTTCTGTATAGCCCTGGCTGTCCTGGAACTCACTTTGTAGACCAGGCTGGCCTTGAACTCAGAAATCCGCCTGCTTCTGCCTCCCGAGTGCTGGGATTAAAGGCGTGTGCCACCATGCCCAGCTATTTATTTTTTTTAAAAAGACAAAATCTCCCTGTGCAGCCCTGGCTAACCTGGAACGCATGTAAAACAGGCTTCTTTCAGACCCAGAGGTTTCCCCTGCTTCTGCTCTGGGACTAAAGCTGTCTGTGTACCACCACACCGAACATAGATTTGGGTTCTTGTTTAAAGATTTTTTTTTTTTTTTGATTGTTCCAGACAGGGTTTCTCTGTGCAGCCCTGGCTGTCCTGAAACTCACTCTGTAGACCAGGCTGGCCTTGAACTCAGAAATCCACCTGCCTCTGCCTCCCAAGTGCTGGGATTAAAGGCGTGTGCCACCACACCCGGCTTTGTTTAGAGATTTTTACGGGGTGGTGAGATGGCTCAGCCAGTGGTTAAGAACACTGACTGCTCTTCCAAAGGTCCTGAGTTCAAATCCCAGCAACCACATGGTGGCTCACAACCATCCATAATGAGAACTGACGCTCTCTTCTGGGGTGTCTGAAGACAGCTACAATGTATACACATACAGTAAATAAATAAATCTTTAAAGATTTTTACATTACATTTATTTAGTGGGGGAGTGACTAAGGGGTGCACACAGCATGGTTCATGAAAAACATTTAGGAGTTGGTTTTCTCCTTCCTCTATGTGAATCCTGGAAGAGGATCAGCGGGCTTGGCAGCAAGGGCCTTCACCTGCAGACTCCAGCCACAGCATGAAGGCAGTCTAATGAAAGCGGGTACAGAGGCCAAGCCTTTGATGGCACATGCTTTTAGTCCCAGCAGGGACAGACAGATCTCTGAGTTTGAGGCCAGCCTGGTCTACAGATTTTCAGGACAGCAAAGGCTACACAGAGAAACCCTATCTCAAAAAGACCAAATGGAAAAAAGAAAGAAAGAAGAAAGGGGGATAGAACCTGGCATGGTGGCATACTCCTTTAATCCTAACACTCAGTAAACAAAGGTAGAGGAAGTGGATCAGGGCCAGCCTGGTCTACAGAGTGAGTTCCAGGACAGCCAGGGCTACACAGAGAAACCCTGTCTGGAAACAACAAAAATCCAAAACAACAAAAGTAATGTCCCTGAGCTTCAATTGAACTGGAAGAGGTGCACACACGGCAAGAGTGGCGAACCGTGCATTTCCCACACTGAGTCCTGGCACAACACCAAATGTGGAATGGTGTAGTCAGGGCTAGGGTGCCCTGGAACCCAGGAAAACCTTTGTCTGTCTGTCTGTCTTGCACACACACTTTATTAGAGCTATGAAGCCTTTGCTGTCCTATAACTTAGCACAGACCAGGGTGGCTTGAAAGTCTCTGAGGTTAGTGTTCTCTCTAGTGCTGAAAGCAAAGATGTGTGCTGCCATGGTTTTGGGTTTTGGGTTTTTGGTTTTTTTAGTTTGAAGTTCACTTGCAGCCCAGCCTGGCTGTAAATCTGAAATGTGCTGTGTGGTGGAAGCTGACCTTGAACCCTTAACCTCCTGCCTCCACCTCAGTGCTGGGGTGACAGGCATTCGACCCTACTCCCAACATTTTGCGGTGACTACTGGGCTCTACACTGAATGGCTCTAGAACCAAGTGACATTTAGGACAGGTTTTAGAGGGAACATTGCCTAATTGATGGTGTCAGGAACAGTTCCCAGAGGACGAGGAACCAGCTTAGACCGGAGGTGGAAAAGCAAACCTGGAAAAATGGAAGTTTTCAGACAATCTTGAACTTTATGCAAGAAGCAGAGAGACCCAGCCACTGTCCCAGCCACTGTCTCAGGGGACCGTCAAAGGCTGGCCGGCTGAGGAAAGGTTACTAGGCTGGAGGTCAAGAGGCCACCAGTAATTCTAGACTGCAGGGAGTTATTGAGTGGACACACACACACACACACACTCACGCCCCTAAGTGCTGAACATATTTGCTGCCTGCCTCAGTTTCTCCAAGTGTAAAAGGGTTGGTAGGATGTTAATACATCGTATATTGGAGCACAAACCAAACAAGCCTTGAGGGTTACATGTGTGCATCAGCTTCTCATTAGAATTGCCAGGAGTGGGGGGAGGGGCCCATTTTTTCTCAAGCCTAGGGAGCCAAACACTAGGATGCAGTGCAGGACCACGGCCGAAGAAATGGGCGTGGGAGACACCATCTGTCTTCCCAGGATTTGGGAGGTGGAGGCAGGGCGAGCAGGTCAACTGTGTCGCAAATTCAGCAGCAGCCTTAGGCCAAGTCTCAGAAAGAAGCCGCAGCTCATATCCACCAAGACATTTTCCACAACAAAGAGACAGAGAGAGAGAGAGAGAGAGAGAAAGAAGGAGCTGGATTTTCTTTTTTAGCAGGCAGGGAGAATGAGAATGTGTTTGTGCCTCGCCAGCCACATGCAGTCAGAGAACTCACATGGGGGTGAGTTTTCTCCATTCTCTCCCACTGTGTGGGTTCCAGGGACTGAGGTGAGGCTATCGCACCTTCACACAGTAAGCCCTTTTTTTTTTTTTTTTTTTTTAAGGTTTTTCGAGACAGGGTTTCTCTGTGTAGCCCTGGCTGTCCTGGAATTCACTTTGTAGACCAGGCTGGCCTCGAACTCAGAAACCTGCCTGCCTCTGCCTCCCAAGTGCTGGGATTAAAGGTGTGCACCACCATGCCCGGCTTAGTAAACCAACTTTTAAAATTTTACTCTGTTAAAAAGAAAGATTAAGCCTGTGATAAGCCTATGGTAGCACCTTTAATCCCAGCATTCAGGAGACAGAAACAGGTGAATCTGAGAGTTTGAGGCCAGTCTGATTTACATAGCAAGTTCCAGGACAGCCAGAGCTAAAAGATCGGACCTTATCTCAAAAAATTATTCTTATTCATGTGTACATGTGCATACCTGTCTGATGTGCGCTTGCTGAGTGCACTGTCTATGGAAGCCAAAAGACAGTGTCAGATCCCAGTGACCAGATGTGGCCTGCCCAATGTGGGTACTGAGAGCCAAACCCCGTTCTCTGCACGAGCAGCATGTGCTAACCACGGAGCCATCTTTCTAGGCATTCTTCTTCTTCTTCTTCTTCTTCTTCTTCTTCTTCTTCTTCTTCTTCTTCTTCTTCTTCTTCTTCTTCTTCTTCTTCTTCTTTTTTTTGGGTTTTTCGAGACAAGGTTTCTCTATATAGCCCTGGCTATCCTGGAACTAACTCTGTAGACCAGGCTGGCCTCGAACTCAAAAATCCGCCTGCCTCTGCCTCCTGACTTCTTCTTCTTCTTTTTTTTAATGTTTCGTTCTTACTTTTTATTACATCTTACTATTTATGTGCATGTGTGAGTTCGTGCGCGCACACATGTGCACACATCCCTCAGCACACGTTTAGTGCAGTTGAGCCTATTTAAACTGATCGCTATCTAGTGTACAAGTGGATGAGACTCAGCCTATGGTTATTTTACTTGGCTTTGGACTGTTACTGTGGTCACCCATAATCTACTTCTAGCTGCTGCCCTGGCTGCTCCCCAGTGCTCTGCCCCAGATACTTGCTGTTTCTCCCGGCCATGTGCTCATGGTCCATCTCCTCTCTTGGAGACTTCCTCCTCTCTGCTGTGCTCTTCTCTCTCTTTCCTCAATCTCTGACCCCAAACAAGCTACCCCACCCACCTCTACTCCTATCAGTAATTGGGCGTAGTGGATAGAATCCAGGTCATTAGCCTCAGTAGCAAACATCTTTAAGATCCCTTGAACCACGCCTACATAGTATATACTTTTTTGTTGTTGTTGTTTTGTTGTTTTGTTTTTTTTCCAGACAGGGTTTCTCTGTATAGTCCTGGCTGTCCTGGAACTCACTTTGTAGACCAGGCTGGCCTCGAACTCAGAAATCCGCCTACCTCTGCCTCCCGAGTACTGGGATTAAAGGCGTCCGCCACCAAGCCCGGCTAAAGATTTATTTTTTATTATACATAAGTACACTGTAGCTGACTTCAGACGCACCAGAAGAGGGCAACAGATCTCATTAAAGGTGGGTGTGAGCCACCATGTGGTTGCTGGGATTTGAACTCAGAACCT
>LR753376.1:103691-203691 GCA_902729485.2 Mus minutoides
ATATATATATATATATATATATATATATATATATATATATATATATATATATATATATATATATATATAAAATATAGATGTATTTCTAAGGCTGGAGAGATGGCTCAGTGGATAAGAGCACTGACTGCTTTTCCAGAGGTCCTGAGTTCAATTCCCAGCAGCCACATTGTGGCTCACAATCATCTGTAATGGGATCTGATGCCCTCTCCTGGTGTGTCTGAAGAGAGAGAGTGTACTCATATACATTAAATAAATCTTTAAAAATGCCTACTGAGATGTTAATGTGGAGTTGATTTTATTTTTAAAAGATTTATTTCTATTTATAAGTGTGTGTGTGTGTGTGTGTGTGTGTGTGTGTGTGTGTGTGTAATGGGTATCTATAAGTGCAGTGCCCAAGAAGGCCAGAAGGGGTGATTAGATTCTCTGGTACTAGAGTTGCAAATGATTTAAAGTCACCACATGGTTACTGAATCCTCTAGAAGTGCAGCCAGGGCTCAGAACAGCATCACCATCTCTCTGACCTGGGGTGGGGATAGGGGGAGACAGACAAACAAGAGAGACAGACAGATACCCAGTAAGTCAGATTGAGTGTCCTGTGGGGGTTGATTAAATGAGATCTCTCACCAGGTGTGGTGGCACATGCCTTTAGTCCCAACACTAGGAAGACAGAGGCAAGTAGATTGTAAGTTCAAAGCCAGCCATATCTATGTAGAAAGAGCCTGTATCAAAAAAACTTAAATAATAGAGTCACACGTAGCTCTGGCCATTCTGGAGCTTATATGTACGACGAAACCCTTGAACTCATGAGTCTCCTGTAAAACTTCCTAAATGCTTATTCACATTTTTTTTTAAAGATTTATTTTATTTATTATATGTAAGTACACTGTAGTTGTCCTCAGACATTCCAGAAGAGGGCGCCAGATCTCGTTACGGATGGTTGTGAGCCACCATGTGGATGCTGGGATTTGAACTTATCACCTTCGGAAGAGCAGTCGGGTGCTCTTACCTGCTGAGCCATCTCACCAGCCCTTTTTCACATTTTTTTTTTTTTTTAAAGCTAAATGCTTATTCAACCACACAGGCTTAACCAAAGCTAAAATCTAAACCAGTAAATGTATCTACTCAATTTCTCTTGCTGAAGAATACAATAGCACTATTCCTGTGCAGACTACACGCTGGACATAGTGTGTTTTACTACATTATTACCAACAGTCTGTGTTACCAGTCAAATCCATATTACGAAATGAGTCCCAAGACAGATAAGGAGCGAGAACTGGGAGCACAAACCATCGCGCGCCCCCTGCTGGGCGCCTGCGGAACTACATGTACATCAGGAAGCAGCGCAGGTGCCCCATCCGAGAGGCGGAGCTATGGTGGGAGGCTATCCCAAGCTATTATTGGCTCAGGTTGCTGTCACTTCTGAAGAAAATAGCCAATGAGTGTTGTGGCCGCTCGACTTTTGATCTGCAGGCTGGGTTCTACTGCCTGTAGTCGTCCTAATGACCTTGCTTTCAATTTCATTTGAACAGGATCCTAATGTCCTTTTTCTTTAGAGTATCCTGGCCCTCGCGTCAATCCTACCTTAGAGAAGTACCTAGTTTATACTTTTGTTTTTGAGACAGAGTTCCATGAAGCACAGACTGGCCATGAACTCTCATGTCACTGAGCTTGGCCTTGAACTCCTAATTGACTTCTCCCGCTTCCACCTCCTAACTGTCGGGATGACAGGCATGCACCACCACCCAACCCTGTGATTTTTATCCTGAATGATCTCACGTTGCTTTCCACTTCCTTAAAGGAAGCCTAATCAGTCATGGTCGCGGGTCCCTAACTATTGTTTCTGCAGAAAGCCGTCTTTTGTGGTATAAGAACTTGATATCATTCCTCAGTGACCGCTAGAATCATTCACCCCTCCTCAAGGCTCCTCACAATGTAAACCAGACTGGCCTCGACTTATAGCGATCCTCCTGCCTCTGCCTCCCAATGCTGGGATTAAAGGTGTGAGCCACTATTGCCAACCAATGTCCTTATTTATTTATTTATTTATTTTGTGGTTTCGTTTGTTTTTGTTTTATGTTTTGCCTTCTCTGATGTCTCTCAATTCAATGAGATCTTCTGTGGTCCCATGAATTAAATAATAATAATAATAATAATAATAATAATAATAATAATAATAATAATAATTTTCTGGCCAGGCGTGGTGGCGCACACCTTTAATCCCAGCACTCCGGAGGCAAAGGCAAGCGGATTTCTGAGTTCAAGGCCAGCCTGGTCTACAAAGTGAGTTCCAGGACAGCCAGGACTATACAGAGAAACCCTGTCTCAAAAAAACTAAATAAATAAATAAATAAATAAATAAATATAAAAAAACAAAAATCCAAAGCTCCTTTCTCCCCTAAATTGGGAAGAAAAAACAAGACTCAAGTCACCCCTTAAAACTGAGTGGGAGTGATCAACCGACAGTGCTTGAGGGTCAACTCAGAGCCCTGGGAGGAAATGATCTGCCCTACCCGACCCCACCCCCAGCACTCTGGAGGGAAGGCAGATGGAGGGAAGGCAGAAGGTTTCAAGCTCACCCTCTTCTTGGAGCATAGTGAGTTAGAAGCCAGGAGGACACAGAAAGGAGGGCAAATTAGTTACTAAGGGAACTTAGCATGTCCCATGTGACATTCCTCATGTGACACTGCTTACAGAATTGGGCTGATATTTCTTCTAAAATAGCCACAGAAAGAATCCAATGCACTCAGCATGCATATATATTTTAAGATTTTTTTGTCTGTTTGTTTATTTGTTTTTGTCTTTTCAAGACAGGGTTTCTCTGTATAGTCCTGGCTGTCCTGGAACTCACTTTGTAGACCAGGCTGGCCTCAAACTCAGAAATCCACCTGCCTCTGCCTCCCCAAGTGCTGGGATTAAAGGCTTGTGCCACCACGCCCGGCTTTTTTTTTTTTAAGGTTTATTTTAACTATTTTTTTTTGTGTGTGTTTGCATAAGTGTTTTGCCATGAGTGTTTTGCCTGCTTCTACATTGTGCACCACATATGTGTCTGGTGTTTAAGGAAGTGGTGAACCTCCATAAGAGAGCTACACATGGGTACTTTAGCAAGCAGAACAAGTGCTCTTAATGAGTGAGCCAAGTCTCCAGCCCCAGGCTTTTTGTTTGTTTGTTTGTTTGTTTGTTTGTTTTTCGAGACAGGGTTTCTCTGTGTAGCCCTGGCTATCCTGGAACTCACTCTGTAGACCAGGCTGGCCTCGAACTCAGAAATCCGCCTGCCTCTGCCTCCCGAGTGCTGGGATTAAAGGCATGCGCCACCACGCCCGGCTTCAGCCCCAGGCTTTTACATTTTTATTTTACTCGCGTGGTGTTCTGGCTGCATGTATGTAAGGGTACCACAAGATGCAGTACCAGAAGGGATATGAAGAGGGCGATAGATCCTTAGGACTAGAGTTACAAACATCCGTGAGCGGCCCTGTGGATGTCCGCAATCAAACCCCAGTCTGTGAGACCAGCCTAAACTCTTTTTTTTTTTTTTTTTTGGTTTTGGTTTTGGTTTTTCGAGACAGGGTTTCTCTGTATAGCCCCGGCTGTCCTGGAACTCACTCTGTAGACCAGGCTGGCCTCGATCTCAGAAATCCGCCTGCCTCTGCCTCCCGAGTGCTGGGATTAAAGGCGTGCGCCACCACGCCCGGCCAGCCTAAACTCTTAACAGTTACACAGCCCTTGCAACCCCAGGGTATTTGGAGAGATCCTCAAGCACGTCAGCAGGAAGCAAACCTTAAACATGCCTCCCTGAAGACTTCGATCTATTCCCCGAAGTCCCAAGGTGACACCAGAGGGCGGTAGACAGGGACTGCCCAGATGTAAGGATGAAATTCCAGCACACAGAATAGCTGATGGCTGGCTGGTCTCCAGGAATAGCTGATGGCTGGTCTCCAAGGAGCCACACTCTGGCATAATCTTTTTTTTTTTTTTTTTTTTTTTTTTTGGTTTTTCGAGACAGGGTTTCTCTGTATAGCCCTGGCTGTCCTGGAACTCACTTTGTAGACCAGGCTGGCCTCGAACTCAAAAATCCACCTGCCTCTGCCTCTGCCTCTGCCTCCCAAGTGCTGGAATTAAAGGCCTGCTCCACCACTGCCTGGCTGGCATAATCTATAAAATCTAGCCAGTTCCATGCAACTCCATGTATTTGTCTCTTGAGGTGTGTGTGTGTGTGTGTGTGTGTGTGTGTGTGTGTGTGTGTGTGTGTGTGTTTTCAAGAGTTCAAGGGCACGTACATGCGCATGTATGGGCATGATGTATATGAGTGAGAACAACTGAGTTTGTGGCCGAATCTCTTTTTTGCTGGTTTATTTATTTATTTATTTATTTGGTTTTTGAGACAGGGTTTCTCTGTATAGCCCTGGCAGTCCTGGAACTCACTTTGTAGACCAGGCAGCTATATGGATGCACATGCCTATCCTGGATCCCCCTGAAGCTGGAGTCCTGGGTGTGGTGAGCTGCCTGCTGTGGGTGCTGGGAACCTAACTCAGGTCCCATTCAAGAGCAGCACGTTTCCAACTTTGGAAACATCTGCCCAGCCAGTCTGTATTTATTAAGTCTGGGATCACATTTAGTGTGTGGCGGTCAGAGAACATCTTCCAGGAGTCGTCATTTCTGCCATGTGGGTGCTTTGGCATTAATTCAGGCCACAAGCCTTGGTGACTAGCACCCTTATCGCTGGGCCATCTCTCTGCCCTGTTTTTGTTTTGTGTGTGTATAAAACATTTTTTATTTTTTTTGGGGGGGGGGAATTCGAGACAGGGTTTCTCTGTATAGCCCTGGCTGTCCTGGAACTCACTTTGTAGACCAGGCTGGCCTCGAACTCAGAAATCTGCCTGCCTCTGCCTCCCAAGTGCTGGAATTAAAGGCGTGCGCCACCATGGCCTGTGGAGAATTTTCTTGACTGCTAATTGGTGTAAGAGCACTCTCTGTGGGTAGGACCATCCTCGGTGGGCTGAGCAGAGTCTGGGAACTGAAGCAGTAAGCAGCTCTCCTTGAGGGTTTCTGCTTGGAGCTCCTGCCTTGAGGCCCATCCCTAACTTCTCTCAGTGATGGAACTGTAAACAGGCTTATTCCTCCCCAAACTGGTTTTGTTCAAGGTATCAGAGAACATCCCAGAAGCACTGAATACACAGGAGAACCATGACCTTGTTAAGTTTCGGATGCTGGCAAGTCCTGCCTCTCAGTTGAAGTTTGTTTGGTTTTGTTTTGTTTTGTTTTGTTTTTTTTTGGTTTTTTTTTTGTTTGTTTGTTTTTGTTTTTCGAGACGGTTTCTCTGTGTAGCCCTGGCTGTCTTGGAACTCACTCTGTAGACCAGGCTGGCCTTGTACTCAGAAATCCACTTGCCTCTGCCTCCTGAGTGCTGGGATTAAAGGGGTGTGCCACCACGCCCGGCTTCAGTAGAAGCCTGTAAACCCGGGTATCTCTGATTTGCTGTTTCTTTGGACTGTGTTGAAGATGACATCAGAGTCAGGCGCATGGAGGCTGACAGTGCCTACCCACAAAGACCTCACAGCCATTTTGTATGCTTAGTCAGAGAGGTGGTCCTTCGTCAGGTGTGTGTGGTCCTCCATTGTGACTGTAGTTCAGGGCTGAGCTTCCTACTCTACAGAAACTTGATTTTCCCCTTTCTCATTGATTTTTTTTGGCTTCCCTTTTGCTGCCTGGCATGGGCGCTGGGAACCAAACCTGGGTCCCCTTCAACAGCACTGTGCTCAGGTAACTGCTATAACTACAGCCCTTTTGCTCCCCTCAGCATGCCCCTCCCCCCCAAATGTGAATGTAAACTTGTGTCTTAGTGTGGCATTGGCAAGTGACCACAGACACCTGAATTTGCTGCTTTGTTACTGAATGAGCGTTTGCTGAGCAGACCCCACCAGAATGCCATCCTTAAAAGCATGAATGACGTAAAATAAATAAATCTTTGGGCTGGAGAGATGGCTCAGTGGTTAAGAGCACCAATTGCTCTTCCAGAGGTTCTGAATTCAACTCCCAGCAATCACATGGTGGCTCACAACCATCTGTAATGAGATCTGATGCCCTCTGGTGTGTCTGAAGACAACAGTGTACTCACATACATGAAATACATCATTTTTTTTTTTTTTTAAAGAGAAAGATCTATTCAGCTTTTTTTTTTTTTTTTTTGGTTTTTCGAGACAGGGTTTCTCTTTATAGCCCTGGCTGTCCTGGAGCTCACTTAGTAGACCAGGCTGGCCTCGAACTCAAAAATCCACCTGCCTCTGCCTCTGCCTCTGCCTCCCAAGTGCTGGGATTAAAGGCATGCGCCACCATGCCCGGCTCAGCTTTTTTTTTTTTTCAAAGACAACTACAGTGTACTCATATACATACAATAAATAAAAGCATGAATGAGAGCAGGTAGCAGTGGCATGGCCTTTTACCCAGGTACTTGGGAGATAGATGCAAGTGGATCTCTGAGTTTGAGGTTCTGTGTAGTGAATTTTAGGCCATACCTATCCAGACCCTGTCTCAAAAAAAAAAAAAAAAAAAAAAAAAAAGTTGAAGTGATGCAGGACGGGGAGACACCCACGTTGGGTCGCTGTCAGCCACCTGTAGTAGAACCCCTGCTTTGCAAGAATTCCCCAGTGAGGATCTGAAGGGGTAGCTCAGTAATAGAGCCACTGCCTGAAAACCCCACCCGCCCCGCCCAGTCTCATCCCCAGAGGGCTTGTGGCTGTGGCTGGGCAGTGTGCTTACATAGCACCTAGGAGAGTTTGGATTTTAGCTCCAGCATAGTGATGGGGCTCGGGGTGGTGGGCTGAGAGGGAGAGGGAGAGGGAGAGGGAAAGGGAGAGGGAGGGAGAGAACATCGGAACTTGTTAATCATCTATGACTGGCTTCACTCCTCCAATCAGCTCTCTTACAGTCTTCTGCATACGTGCCTACCCACACGCTCTGAACCTGAATCACCACAATCTGGCCCCTGGATGATCGCCAAAGCCTTTGCCTTCTGCCTAGCATTCCCCGATGCACGCCTGTCCCTAGCCAAGCCTGTTGATCTGAGAGGTACCAACCTCATGAACTTTGAGGTTTCAGTTTGACCCCCGTCCACCTGCCCCTCCTACGTTGGTTGGTGAATTTATTGATTTATGGCCATGCTGGAGTTGAGACTGGGGCTTTGAATAGGGCTCTCCCACTGCTCTACCTCATTGCAATTCTTTCCTGCAGTGGGACCAACTAGGTTGGGGAATTTTTTTTTTTTCCAAGACGGGGGTTTCTTTGCTTAGCTCTGGCTGTCCTGAAATTCACTCTATCGACCAGGCTGGCCTCCAACTCAGAGACCCACAAGCCTCTGCCTCCCTTGTGCTGTGATTAAAGGTTTAAAGGTGTGCACCACCACCACACGACTCAAACTAGGCTTTTGGGTTTACACAACTATGTATACATGCAGATATATGTAGATGCTTGCGTGTGTGTTTGGGTGCTTTTGAGAGGCCTCAATTTGACATCCTGACTTCATGGCTCTCCACCCTATTTTCCCACACAAGGTCTCCAAGACTCAGCCAGTAGGGAGAGCTGGGTGAATGGATCCAGTCTGAGACAGTGCTCCTGTGTGCTAAGTGCTTTATCTGCTAGGCCATCTCCCCCAGCCACTGTGAGGGGTTGGCTTTTGGTTGTTGTTGTTGTTGTTGTTTTGCTTAAAGACAAGATCTTGGGCTGGCAAAATGGCTCAGCAGGTAAGGATGCCCACTAAGTCTGAGTTCATTGATTCCCAGATGACTCCTTCAAGTTCTTCTCTCTTCTCTCTTCTCTTCTCTTCTCTTCTCTTCTCTTCTCTTCTCTTCTCTTCTCTTCTCTTCTCTTCTCTTCTCTTCTCTTCTCCTCTCCTCTCCTCTCCTCTCCTCTCCTCTCCTCTCCTCTCTTCTCTTCTCTTCAACTTAATAAAAATTAAAATCAGGGGCTGGAGAGATGGCTCAGCAGTTAAGAGCACTGACTGCTCTTCTGAAGGTCCCGAGTTCAATTCCCAGCAACCACATGGTGTTTCACAACCATCCGTAATGAGATATGATGCCCTCTTCTGGTGTGTCTGAAGATAGCTACAGTGTACTTATATATAATAAATAAATAAATCTTAAAATTTTTTAAAATCGGGGGCTGGTGAGATGGCTCAGCGGGTAAGAGCACCGGACTGCTCTTCCGAAGGTGATAAGTTCAAATCCCAGCAACCACATGGTGGCTCACAACCATCCAGCTCACAACCATCCAGCTCACAACCATCCAGCTCACAACCATCCGTAACGAGATCTGGCTCCCTCTTCTGGAGTGTCTGAGGACAGCTACAGTGTACTTACATATAATAAAATAAAATAATAATAAAAAAAAATTTAAAATCAAATTAAATGAGAAATATGCTTTCCGCTGGGTGGTGGCAGTGGTGGTGACATATCCTTTATATCCTTAAACCCCAGCACTTGGAAGGCAGAGGCAAGTGGATCTCTGTGAGTTCAAGGCCAGTCTACAGAGTAAGTTTCAAGACAACCAGGGCTACACAGAGAAACCCTTTCTTTTTTTTTTTTTTTTTTTTTTTTTAAAGATTTATTTTATTTATTATATGTAAGTACACTGTAGCTGTCTTCAGACAATCCAGAAGAGGGCGCCAGATCTTGTTACGGATGGTTGTGAGCCACCATATGGATGCTGGGATTTGAACTTATTACCTTCAGAAGAGCAGTCGGGTGCTCTTACCCGCTGAGCCATCTCACCAGCCCCGAGAAACCCTTTCTTGAAAAAGAAAAAAAAAAAAACGGCTGCACAGTCATAATCCTAGTTGAGGAAATAGGCAGGAGGGCCCTGAGGCCCTGGCCAGACACTCCAGCCTGATCAGTCAGCTTCAGGCCCTAGTAGATCATATCTCAGAAAGCACAGTAGACAGTTCCCAGGGGAGGAATCACATCTGAGCCTGAGCTCTAACGTTCATATACATGTGTCTACAGACACCCATGAACATAAAACCAGAGAGATGGGGAAGGATGGGTAAGCTGGTTTTGTGGGAAAGGGGCTTGCTACTGATCTGCATGGTGTGAGTTTTACCTCTGGGACCCATTTCATAGAAAGAGTAAGCCAACTCCTACAAATTGTCCTCTGCCACCCACACGTAGGCCATTACACTCTGACCCCAACACACAAACACATACACGAAATAAAGGAAAAACAGCCGGGCGTGGTGGCGCACACCTTTAGTCCCAGCACTAGAGGCAGGTGGATTTCTGAGTTCGAGGCCAGTCTGGTCTACAAAGTGAGTTCCAGGACAGCCAGGGCTGTCTCGAAAAAAACAAAACAAAACAAAACAAAACAAAAAAAGAAAAGAAATGGAAAAATACACTGGGAGACAGGCAGGGGTGGCACATGCCTCTGGATACAGAGTCAGGCAGATCTCTGAGGTTGAGGCTAACCTTGTCTACAGAGTGAGTTCTAGAACAGCCAGTGCTACACAGAGAAACCCTGTCTCGAAAAACCAAAAGAAAAAAGAAAAAGAAAACCAAAACAAATTAAAAGGGGGGGGGGAGGAAAAGCTCATTTTGGGGCATGAGGATGTAGCTCATTGGTAGAGCACATAATTAGTGTACAACAGACTCTGGGTTCAAGCCCCAACACTGGAAAAAACAAAACAAACAAACAAACAAACAAACAAAAGTCAGCAAGTGTGGCCCCTAGTCCATCAGTTGCCGCAGGGCGTGCTGCCCAATACATGTCCAAAGTCCGGTCCTCACAGATAACAACCAGCAAACACACCTGATCCTGAGACCCAGAAGCTTTGGACCCGGAAACCTTGACCTGAGTGAGGGCCATAACCCTCCGATAACCCTTCGCCAACCCTCTGCTCCCTAGTAGAGCTCACCTGGTGAGAGTCGCCACCCTTGGGAGGCTGATCTCAGCTGCGCATGCCCCTCATGGCTGTGCACATGACTTTTTCTAGTTTCCTTTATCCACACTCTGAGGAGCCACCAGGAAAGGAGCTAATGAGAGGGCTCAGTGGGTAGAGGGGTTTGCCGCCAGTCTTAGTCCTGAGTTTGAGACCCAGAACCCATGAGGCAGAAGAACCCACTCCTGAAAGTTCTCCTCTGACACCCACACAACCTTCAATGTGTCTGCAACCCTGCCTCCCCCCAAACACGAACAAGTGTAATTAAAATAGTAAGAAACATGGCCGGGAGTGGTGGCGCACGCCTTTAATCCCAGCACTCGGGAGGCGGAGGCAGGCAGATTTCTGAGTTCGAGGCCAGCCTGGTCTACAGAGTAAGTTCTAGGACAGCCAGGGCTACACAGAGAAACCCTGTCTTGAAAAACAAAACAAAACAAACAAACAATATATATATATGGTTTGCATGGTTGCACATGGTTTTTGTTGTTTTGTTTTGCTTTTTTGAGACAGTTTCTCTGTATAACAACAGCCCTGCCTATCCTGGAATTCACTCTGAAAACCAAACTGGCCTCCACTTGCCTCTGCCTACAAAGGCAGGGATTAAAGAGGTACGCCACCACTGCCTGGCCACTACTCTTTGAGACAAGGTCTCTATTGACAAGGCTGGCCTTGCATTGGTTATGTATGAACTCCAACATGACTCTTGAGTTTATATGCCCGGTTCTTCCCCTGCTGCTAGGATTACAGGTGTCAGCCACCATGCCTAGTTTATGGGTGCTAGGGATGGAACCCAGGGCTCATACATGCCAGGTTAATTCTGAGCCACACCCAATGTCCCAGAAATCTTTATTTTCCTGCTTGGGTACAAAACTGAGAAGCAGGAACCAGGCACTGTGCTATACAGATGTAACCCCAGCATTCAGGCTGGGACAGGCGGCAGCATCAGGGTCTGAACTGAAGGTCATCCTGAGCTACATGAGTCCTTGTCTCAAAATAAAGCTACACACAGAAGTTAAGAGGCACAGAAGTTAGGTCATTGGCTTCTAATGCCCTGAAACTGACAGACAACTGTGTGTCCCACAAAAAGCAAGATGCCCTGTCTGAGTAGAATGCACAATGGCAAGCAGAGACAATAGACAGGTTTCAGATACCAGCCCCATCAGGATGTGTGTGTATTTCAATAGAAGAGCTGTCTTTCCCTGAGGGATTCCGACCGCCCTCTGAGGACCTGTGTGCCTACTCCATTCTTTAATCCCATGGGAAACTTACAGGGTTATTTAACAAAATAACTGTTCAGGGCTTAGAGCCCAGAGGCTTCTCTGTGCAGGCTTGTCCCTAGGGCCCCAGCTCCAGAGGGATCCTCAGCCCCTTGGTCTCAGCTGTCCCTTCTTCCCCCTGTCCACTGGAATTGATCACCAAGTTGCAGAAACCAAAGGAAAAAAATGTGATCTCCTGCTTTGCCTGTCCTCCCCCCCCCCCCCAAAGGGGGTCTGGGTGCTGGTGGTGAGAGTTCGTGGCTTCTCACCTGTGAGGGTGCCCCACCCATATCCCATCCCAGACTTGGATGCTCCAGGGCTGTGACAGATGGCCCATGGATTTGAGTTCTGGTCTTCCACAAGGTCCTTTACAAGGCATCCCAGCCGTCCTTCCTGGAAGAAGGGATGACTTCTGCCGCCTCTTTGGCCCTGTGTTTTCTGTTTGTGGTTTGTTTTCTTCTTTTTTCTTTAGTACAGAGACAGCAGAGATACACAGGTATTCCAAGTGCTCAGGTATTCCAAGTGCTTCAGCAGGTACAGTTTTGTTGATCAATTTGCTTCCGACAGGGTTCCATGGTGACGGCCACACCCACCCCGCTGCGGCCAGATGTCATGCGGGTCACCTCACTCCAGGTGTCACTGTCTGGGTCATAGCATTCCACACTGTCCAGAAATGTGTGGCCATCATAGCCTCCTGCAGAGAGAATGAAGAGAATGGTCACCCCCCTCAGAGTGCCCCGCCCATCACGAAAGGCACAGAGAACAGAAGGGAAAAGAAGCCCCCTGTTTGTGATGGATAGGTTGGGGGTGGAATGTGGCTCAGTCTAGAGCTCCTGCCTAAAGTTCCCAGTGAAGGTGGGGTGCAGGGTGGGAAGTGTTGTAAGAGCCGGTGTGGAGTGGCTCAGTAGTAGAACTTCGGCCCAGAATCCCCCAGTGGGGTGTGGCACAATTAAAGAACACTTGCCAAGCATTCAGGAATCTCTGGCTTCTATACTCAGCACCAAAATTTGGAGAAGAAAAGATATGGACAGTCAAGCGTGGTTTTCACCCTGACCCAGCCTCTGAGAGCCTTACCGAGGACGTAGATCCTGCCCTGGTGCACCGTAATTCCCAGCGCACTGCGGCGATGCTTCATGGGGGCTACAAAAGTCCAGGTCTCTGTTTCTACGTCGTAGCGCTCTACGCTATTCAGCTGGTTCTGGCCATCGTAGCCCCCTGCTGCATAGATACTGTTGTGCAGCACGCAGACCCCTAAAGGAAAGCACAGTGGGCGTCACCATAAGCCTGGTCTGGGTCAGGGGGCGGGGCCACTGGACAAGGGACCTTAGTAGCCACTGCCCTTCCCCCCACCACTGGAGAAGCTGGGGTAGAAGGATCAGGAGTTCAAAGGCCTTCAAGGGCAGCCTCAGTCATGTAATGGAAGGGAGGAGGGTAAAGGAAGCGCTTCCTCGCTGGGCTGGGTGTCCTCACTCCACTTCCCACTCACCGGCCCCGCTCCGGATGGTATTCATCGGTGTGATCATCCGCCACTCATTCCGCTCTGGATAGTAACATTCTGCGGAGTTAAGCCGGTTAGTCCCGTCAAAGCCCCCCACTGCATACAGCAAGCGGTTGAGCACTGCCACGCCCACGCCAATCCTCCGTGTCAACATTGGCGAGACTAGATGCCACTCGTCCCGCTCTGGCTCATATCTGCAAGAAACATAATACCCCGTGGTCACCTGTAGCCACCCCTTACACCACAGCCCTCCAATTACTTTCACTTTTTATTTTATTTTTTTGTTTTGTTGTTGTTTTGTTTTGAGATAGAACCCTGCTCTGTAGTTCAAGCTAGCCTTTAGTCTCCTGCTTTAGCCTCCCCAGTGCTGGGATGAAGGATGTGCAGCACCAGGCCTGGCTCCAGAAGTGAGGGGTCAGCAGAATCGAGGCTCACTGTCATCAATTATGAGAGTAACAGCAATTCTCTCTAGCCTAGGCGGCTTTATCCCTCAGGGCTGCAGCATCTGTGGCTTCACCCTTAGCGAAATGCATTGCTTTACACCACAAGATTTGCTATGACATGTGGGGTAGGACATCCAGAGTCACTAAGTAACACCTGGGCAGGTGTTCAACGCCAGATGTCTAACTGGGTCTCCCAGGTGGGTCTCCTCTGAGTAACAGGATCAGAGATGGGTGAACACGCCCAGTTGGCCCAGCAGCGTCCAGTCCATCCCTGTGCCCTGCAGTCCTTGAAAGGGCTGCCCCATTCACAGACCACACACATTGGAGCCCCTAGGGCATTTGTTTACATTTCCATTTTCAGGCTATGGGCGGGTTAGCTCGAGGTAAACAGCTGGCCTAGCAAGCACAGGTTCCTAGGTTCTATTCCCAGCACTACAAATACAAAATTTTAACTTTTCTCATTTTCTTACCCTTGCTCCAAGCCCTAAATTCTAAATTTGTGTGTGGGAGGGAGATGCGGGGGAGATTGTTTGTCTGTCTTGAGACAGGGTCTCTTTTTTTTTTTTTTTAAAGATTTATTTTATTTATTATATGTAAGTACACTGTAGCTGTCTTCAGACACTCCAGAAGAGGGCGCCAGATCTTGTTGCAGATGGTTGTGAGCCACCATGTGGATGCTGGGATTTGAACTTATCACCTTCGGAAGAGCAGTTGGGTGCTCTTACCCGCTGAGCCATCTCACCAGCCCGAGACAGGGTCTCTTATATCCCAGGCTGACCTTGAACTTGCCATACAGCCAAAGATACACTTGAATTCCTGATTTCCCCCCCCCCCCCACCCGCCAGTGCTGGGATGACAGCTGGGTTTATAAGGCCTTCCTGAACGGGCAAGCATTCTGCCAACCGAGTCACACCCCCAGCCCTTTTTCTCCCCCCCCCCTTTTTGGCAGGGCTGGGGATGAGTCCTAAACCCTGGATTAAAAAGAGACCAGAGGACTGGAGAGATGGCTCAGCAGTTAAGAACACTGGCTGCTCTTCCAGAGGTCCTGAGTTCAATTCCCAGCAACCACATGGTGGCTCACAACCATCTGTAATGGGGTCCCATGCCCTCTTCTGGTGTGTCTGAGGACAGCTACAGTGTACAGTGTAAGTAAAAATCTTAAAAAAAAAAAAAAAAAAAAAAAGAAGCCGGGTGGTGGCGCACGCCTTTAATCCCAGCACTCGGGAGGCAGAGGCAGGCGGATTTCTGAGTTCGAGGCCAGCCTGGTCTACAGAGTGAGTTCCAGGACAGCCAGGGCTATACAGAGAAACCTGTCTCGAAAAACCAAAAACAAACAAACAAACAAACAAAAAAAGATACCAGAGCACTACCACTGAACTACATCCCCGTTCAGATGCTACATTTTAACGTAATTATAAACAGCACAACATAATTCACATATTAGAGTAATTCCCACTGTCCCCAGCGTGCAGCTGTGGGTCCTACAGGTTTGGGCCAGCCCCCTCCAGTACTTTTCAACTTCCCAACTCTGGACACTGAGGATGATCATCCCAGCCGCTCAACCTCCTATGAAGGCAGGGACAAGAACAGGTACCGTCCCTTTGCCCCCCCCTCCCCCTCCGTGCTCACCTCTCCACACTGCTGTGATGGATGCAGCCGTGGGAACCCCCGACTGCGTAGATGTGGCCATCTATGACCCCCACCCCGATGCGGTTGCGTGGCACGCTCATAGAGGCACAGGGCGACCACTGGTTGGTCATGGGGTTATAGCAGTCCAGGGCGCTGGAGTCAGTGTTGCCATCCGGAGAGTTGTTGCGGCCGCCCACAGCGTACAACAGCCCACCTACCACGCAGCCTGCCAGCCCACTGCGCGGCACCTGTAGGTCGGCCAGGCGCAGCCAGGAGCCATTGCTCGGGTTGTAGGCCTCCAGGTAGCTGAGCGACTGTCGGAAGTAACCGCCTGCCGTGTAGATGAGGCGGCCCACTTTGGGCGCGCGGCAGGGCACCGCCTGCGTGGGCTTGTGCAGCGTGAGCTCCTGGAATATCTGCACCAAGTAGTCCTTGCAGCGCGCGTCGGCCTGCAGGATCTCACACTTCTGCAGCTGCGTCTGCAGGAAGCGCGGCGTGAGCGCGTGGCAGCGCACGGCCCGCAGCAGTGCCTGCACGTAGAAGCGCCGCTGCGGGCAGTCGTATTTGACCCAGTCGATACACGCGTGGAACACCTCGGACTCACAGCGCACGTTCAGATCATCCCGGCTGATGAGCGTGGCCAGCTGGCAGTGTGACAGGTTGAAGAACTCCTCCTGCTTGGCCACCTGCAAGGAGCTCAGGTGAGAAGGGAAGCCCTCCATCCAGGCTGAGCACCCATACACCGGGTGTCACACAGGCCACACACTGTGGACTCCTGTATTGATTTTGGTTTTAATTTAAAAAAAAAAAAAAAAAAAAAAAAAAAAAAAATATATATATATATATATATATATATATATATATGTGTGTGTGTGTGTGTGTGTGTGTGTGTGTGTGTGTGTGTGTGTGTGTGTAGTGACACATTCCTATAATCCCCCCATCTCATGGGAGGCAGAGGCAATAGGATGTCTGAATTCAAGGCCAGATTGGTCCACTTAAGCCAGTTCCAGACCAGCTAGGACAACATAGTAAGATCCTATATAAAATAAACAAATAATTGAACCTAGTCTGGCCTTTAATCCCAGCATTGGATTAATAATCACTTGGAAAGGAGAGGCAGATGTCTGTGAGTTCCAGGCCACTTGTTCTACATAGTTTTTAATTACTTTTACTTATTGGCTTATTGTGTATGGATGTGAATGTACCTCAGCTCATGTCTGATGGGTCCTGTGGGCCCCTGGGATTGGTCTTCTGGCTTGGCAGTGAGTGCCTTTACTAGCTTAGAAAGGCACTGGGTCGGTTGGTTTGTTCTTTAACCCTATATGCTGGGAGCCGGGCGTGGTGGCGCACGCCTTTAATCCCAGCACTCGGGAGGCAGAAGCAGGCGGATTTCTGAGTTCGAGGCCAGCCTGGTCTACAAAGTGAGTTCCAGGACAGCCAGGGCTACAAAGAGAAACCCTGTCTCGAAAAAAACCAAAAAAACAAAACAAAACAAACAAAAAAAACCCCTATATGCTGGAAGGGAAGAATCAACTTCTGCAGGTTGTCTTCTGACCCTCACATGAACTGTGGCACACACATTTCCCCCTAATTAAATACAATTTTTAGATTAATAAAAATAAAACATAAAATGACAGGCAGTTTACAGCTTGGCACGTGTTTTTTCAGATGTAGGAATATTTTATACAAATGATGAGACATCCAAGGAATGAGAGTATGGTATAAACAACTTCACGCAAGCCATCTAGGCCTGTGTCAAGTCTGGGCCATGACAACCTGCTGTCTCAAAAATCTAAACGAATAAATAAACTACTTTTATGCTGGTCCATATTGACCTTACACAGCTTCAAGGCTGTGTGTGTGTGTGTGTGTGTGTGTGTGTGTGTGTGTGGTGTGTAACTGCAGAGCAGTTGGTCTCACAGATCTGCCTGCCTTTGCCTACCCAGTGCTGGGATTAAAGGTGTGCACAGCCACACTTGGTTTATGTGAGGTGGGCATGGAACCCAGGGCTTCATGTATGCTGGGAAAGTGTCCTAGCAATCCAGAGGCACACTGGCCTTCTGAAGATGTTATGCCCTATGCGCAATGTGCCTGCGCAGTCACTGCCACCCAAGAGCAAGGCTTTCCCCAGCACTGTCCTATTACTTTCCTTTGAGGATTTCTTGCACTAAGAAATGAAAATGAAAGCAATACCAAGTGAACCCAGGAAAAGCCAAGCCAAGCTGGAGCCTGCATGGTGAGGCTGGCGTGTGCTCTTGACTGCCTGTGATGACACTTTGCCCCTGCCGTCGGCGAGTATCAAGACAGGGTTTCTCTCTTTAGCCCTGGATATCTTGGAATTCCCTCTGTAGATGAGGCTAGCCTTCAATTCAGAGACCTGCCTGCCTCTGCCTCCTGAGTGCTGGGATTAAAGGTGTGCGCCAACACCAACACCAACACCACCACCAACACACACACACACACACACACACACACACACCCCACTTTTTTTTAGACAGAGTCTCACTGTGTAGCTCAAACTGGCCATCACAACTTTTAACACCAGAGAGACCAGGCTGCTGAGGCAGGCACTGGAGGGTTTATCTTCACCTATTCCTAAGGCCTCTCTGTATTTGAATTAGGGGCTCAGAATCTGAGTTTTTGGGCCAGCAATGTGGCTTTGTGGGTAAAGGCACTTTTCTGTTTAACCTAGAAACATATATAAGGTAGCAAGAGAGAGCTGGGCGGTGGTGGCGCACACCTTTAATCCCAGCACTCAGGAGGCAGAGGCAGGTGGATTTCTGAGTTCGAGGCAAGCCTGGTCTACAGAGTGAGTTCCAGGACAGCCAGGGCTATACAGAGATACCCTGTCTTGAAAAACAAATCAAAACAAAAGGTAGGGAGAGAAAGCCAGCTCCTGCAATTTGTCCTCTGACTTGCAGACAAGATCAGTACTTGTATACATACACAAATAAATATAATTTTTTTTTTTTACTTTTTCAGAGTGTGGTGTTACTCCGCACTCAGAATGTGACAGTAAAGACAGGACTTACAACAAAACAAAAAAAGCAACTTCAATAGCCAGGTGTGGCACATGCCACCTTTAATCACAGAGGCAGGAAGATCTCTGTTAGTTTGAGGCCAGGCCGGTCTACTAATTGAGGTCCAGGACAGACAGGACTGTTACACAGAGAAACCCTGTCTTGAAAAACAAAAGTAAATAAAACAAAAACAAAAAAGCTTCAGCTAAAGGAGACAGTCAAAAATAAAATCACAGGTGCTCAGCAGTTGAGGGTACTACTGGCCTCTTCCAGAAGACCCAAGTTCAAATCCCAGCACCCACATGGCAACTCACAACTGTAACTCCAAGATCTGACACTCTCACACACAGAAATACATTCAGGCAAAACACCAATCCACATAAAATAAAGGCAAATAATTTTTTTTTTTTTTTTTTTTTTCGAGACAGGGTTTCTCTGTATAGCCCTGGCTGTCCTGGAACTCACTCTGTAGACCAGGCTGACCTCGACTCGAACTCAGAAATCTGCCTCCCTCTGCCTTCCGAGTGCTGGGATTAAAGGTGTGTGCCACTACGGCCGGCCGCAAATAATTTTTTAAAAAAGATTTAAAAACAAAAGTAAAATCAAGTCCCGGGGTTCTGCTGGCTTTCATGCTATTAAGTACTGGGAGGGTGAATGAACGTCTGTAACTACTGTACTCGACAGACTGAGACAGGGATCAGGAATTTAAAGTCATCCTCAGATGCCCAACCAGATTAGAGCCAACCTGAGCTACATGAGACCCTATGGGAGAAAAGAAGGAAGGAAAAAAGAAAACACCCAACAGTTTTCCTCCAGCCTTTCCCAGGGGAGAGCGCCATGCTGGCCTATCCCACTTCTTAGCCCAAAGCCCGGCCTCACTCACCTCCCCGAAGTGCATGTAGATATACTCCCGGGCACGCTGGTGCAGTTCAGTGCAGCCAATCTGCTCCGCGAAGTTGGCAATGCCAATGGCGTTGCTGGGGTCCAGCTGCTGCACGAGGAAGTCACTGCAGGCTCGGACCACGCTGTCAATCTGGTACATGACCGCCCCGTTCATCACGTGCAGCACACACTTCTCGCCCACGGAGATAGAGGCCGTGTAGGCGAACTCAATAAGCCTTTCCATGACCTTAGGGTGGATGCCTTCGATGGACACCACCTCCATGCCCTGCTCCCGAAGCCCGTTGGTGAACATGGCTTTAAAGACTGGGCTGGAGGAGGCCAGCACCACTTTGTGAGCCATGAACTGGGCAGCTGGGATGTCCTCATATTTGACCTGCAGGGTCACGTCACAGAGTTGCTGGCTCAGCCGAAGCTCGTTCATGATGCCAAAAGCCTGCTTGGTGTGATCCTCTAGTGTGTAGCTGAAGGTTCGGTTACCGTCCTGCGAGGGCGTCACCTCTGCCTTGCACTCCGTGGAGGCATACATCACCCCGTCCCCTGCCCCCTCAGGGCACTTTGACCACAGGGGCAGGAACTGGCTGCTGCGGGGAACCCCGCTAGGCTTGGGTTCGGGCTGCATGGGGTTCCTGATGACAAGATACAGTTTTTCCTCTAGCGGTTAGGGGCCTGGAGGGAGGGAAGAGCAGAGCGCTGGGAACAGAGGCTGGGTTTGACCAGACCCTACCACTTTATTTTATTTTATATGAGACTGGGTTTTTTTTTTTTTGTTTTTTTTTTTTTTTTTTTTTGAGACAGGGTTTCTCTGTGTAGCCCTGGAACTCACTCTGTAGACCAGGCTGGCCTCGAACTCAGAAATCCACCTGCCTCTGCCTCCCGAGTGCTGGCGTGCGCCACCACGCCCGGTATGAGACAGGGTCTTACATAGCCTAGGCTGGCTTCCAACTCACTATGCAACCAAGGCTGGCTTCTCCTGAGTGCTGGAATTACAGTATGTGCCACCATGTCCAGCCAGGCTTCTTTTTTGCAAGACTAAGCAATGATATCTAGTGCAGTTTTTGCCAAGCCAACTGGACACAGCCGGCTCCATTCAAACTAACTTCTCAACTCACCAACTCATGGGCCTTCAGGGCATATCATGTTCCTTTTCCTGTTCAGTATCACACAACACCTTTCACCAAGCCCAAGAATGGAAACCCAGCTCCTCAATGGCCTTTAAAACTCCACACCCCCTTTCCAACTTCTTCACTCTGTTCTAGCCATCCTTCCCTTCCCTTCCCTTCCCTTCCCTTCCCTTCCCTTCCCTTCCCCTTCCCTTCCCTTCCCTTCCCTTCCCTTCCCTTCCCTTCCCTTCCCTTCCCTTCCCTTCCCTTCCCTTCATCCAACATGTCAGATTCCTTTCAACACCTCACCAAAATTTACAGAGCCTGCCATTTATGTATTTGGGACTGTTCTGAGCTCCAGAGACACAGCGGGAAGACAGAAAAGGCCTAAAAATAAAGTAAGGTCTGTATAGGAAACACTAAGCGAGCATCGAGGTCCTGGGGCAAGAGTGTGCAGCATCTGGAACACCCACGGGGAGGGATTCAGGAGACCCTTGGAGACCTGGGGCCAGGGGAGGAATTATGCTTTCAAAGAAGATGTGGGGAGACAGAGAGGGTCTGCGGCTGGCCCTCCAGGTTCTGGGCTCAGCCTGGAGTCGCGTCCCCGCGTGTTTTGTCTATTAGATCACCGTGGGGGGCGATGAAATGCTCCAGGGGCCCCAGCTAGTGAGCGACTGTCACGCGTGACCACACTGCCGGAGCTCGGGCCTGGCATTGCGCAGGGGGCTGTGCAGCGGCCGCCCGGTACCCGGCACCTGCTCCAACGGCCTCCCCACCGCTCGGAGGCGCAGCCCTGACGCCTGGAGAGCCCGCAGGGCCTGGTCCCGGGCCGCGGCCTGGAGCGGCGCACTCACCCCGCCATGGCCGCGCTCTGCCTCCGCCTCCGCCGCGCGGGTCACGGTGACTAAGCACAGAGCGCCACCCTGTCACAATAAGAGTCCCGGGGCGCCGGCCGCGGGCGACCCCTACCCTCTACTCGCCGCGGCCACCACCCTACGCGGCCTCACGGGCTCGGTGGCGGGGTGCGCGCTTGGACGGGGGCACGCGCTCCCCCCAACCGCGTGCGCGGCCCCACGCGCGACCGCGGGCAGCTCCCGGAGCTGGCTCCCCACCGCATCCTCCGCGGACGCTAGCTCACCTCCGTCCCACCCCCCCCCGGGTGTCTCTGTAGGTGCCACGCGTCCAATCCGCGCCGCCGGGCCGCCACGCGCCGCGCTTCCGAGAGGAGCGGAGAGGGACGGGGGTGGGGGGCAGCCTCGGATCGGGGCAGCGGTGCTGCGGGGTCCCGGGCGACACGCGTGGGAGGAGCGGGAGGGCGGAAACGGGCGGCGGGCACGCAGAGGCGGTTCCAGCCCTTCCTGCAGGTGCCGGGCGGAGGGAGCAGGGCGTGGGTCTGGGCGGCCCTAGGAGGCTGCCTCCGGGTTAGGCTGTCCAGTACGCCTCCAGCTGAACCTGCACCGGCAGACCCTCCCACAGCTTGCACGGTCCATCTAGACCCATCTACCTGGTTGAGATATTTATCTTGTAAAATAACTTTTTAATGTTTTTATTTCAATTTGTATTTTACTTTGTGCGTGTGGGTGTTTTGCCTGCATATGTATGTCTGAGCACCGTGGGCTGTGCAGTGTCCCCTAAAGTTACAGGTGGTTGTTAGCTACCATGTGGATGGGGGAATTGAACCCTGGACCTCTGCGGGAGCAGCAAGTACTCTTAACTGCTGAGCCATAACTCCAGCCTTATAACTTCTTTTTGAGACAGGCCTCATTACATAGCCCTGGCTGGTCTTGAACACACAGAAACCTTCCTGCCTCTGCCTCCTGCGGTTAAAGGCTGGGACATCACTCCAGGCTTTGTGTACATTAATTTGTGTGTGTGCTTGTTTTGAGGTCGGATGGCTGGCAGAAACTGATTCTCTTCCTCTATGTGGAACCTGCAAGGTTCAGCTCTGGTGCTCCAGCGACACACTGTCCTCTCTGTGTGTTCATGTTTTGATGAGCAGAGGAATGGAATTCATCTGAGGGTGTTGGAGTGTTAGGATGCCCAGAGCTGCCTCTTTGTATTTCTTTTAACATCTTTATATATTTTTTAATGGTAAGAGATACTTATTTGCTGCATATGGCATTTATGATAGAAAGTTATTTTCTTGAACTATCAAGATGGCTCAGTAGGTAAAGGAGCATCTGGCCGATTCTGGCCACCTAAGTTCCGCCTGGTACTCACAGGGCAGTAGAAAGCTTCCTCCTTCAGGTTGCTGTCCGCTATCCTCCATTTCTTTCTGTTTTGGTTTGGGTTTTTTTCCAGACAGGGTTTCTCTGTGTAGCCCTGGCTGTCCTGGAACTCACTCTGTAGACCAGGCTGGCCTCAAACTCAGAAATCCATCTGCCTCTGCCTCCTAGAAATTTTTAAAAGATTAAAAAGCAGGCAGGGGGGGGCTGGTGAGATGGCTCAGCGGGTAAGAGCACCCGACTGCTCTTCCAAAGGAGATAAGTGCAAATCCCAGCAACCACATGGTGGCTCACAACCATCTGTAACAAGATCTGGCTCCCTCTTCTGGAGTGTCTGAAGACAGCTACAGTGTACTCACATATAATAAATAAAATAAATCTTAAAAAAAAAAAAAAAAAAAAAAGCAGGCAGGGTGAGAGAGATGGCTCAATGGTTAAGAGGACTGGTTGCTCTTCCAGAGGTCCTGGGTTCAATTTCTAGCAACCACATGGTGGCTCACAACCATCTGTAATGGGATCTGATGCCCTCTTCTGGTCTGTTTGAAGACAGTCATACTGTACTCATATAAATAAAATAAGTAAATCTTTAATATGTGTGTGTGTGTGTGTGTGTGTGTGTGTGTGTATAAAGCAGGCTCAGGCTAGACCCAGCACTAGGGCCTTACCTGACATGTCTGGATTTCATCCTCAGCAGAAGGAAAAAAGTAAAGACAGAAGCTGGGTGTGCTGACATAGCTTATAACTCCAGCACTGAGGTGAAATATAACAGCCTGGGCTACACAGAGAGTTTGAGGCAAGCCTCAGGCTACTTAGACATCTTGTAACAAAAACAAAAAAAAATTAGAAATAAGTTCTAGAAAGCCGGCCTGTGGTGTACACACCTATAATCCCGGGTTGTGGTGGTGCACACCTATAATTCCAGCACTCAGGAGGCAGAGGCCAGCCTGGTCTACAGAGTGAGTTTCAGGACAGCAAGGGCTATACAGAGAAACCCTGTCTCAAAAAAACAAAGGACAGGAGGTTTAGAGCACTTATTGTTTTGCAGAGGACCCTGGAGTTCATTGCTACATGCTGGCTCACAGCCACCCATAGCTCTGGTTCTAGGGGACCCGACGCTGTCTTCTGACCTCTGTGGGCACCATGCAGGTAGGTGGTGCACACACATACAGGCAAGCAAAGTACTTGTGTACATAAAAGGAAATAAATCTAAAAATAAGAATGATAGGGGACACATCTTTAATCCCATCAACCAAAGGTCACTGAAGCAGGAGGATTACCTCCAGTTCACAGTAAGCCTGCTCGACCTAGCAAGACCTTATATCAGAAAACAAATGAATAAATGTCAAAGAAAGGGATAGTTTTAAAAGACATTTACCGGGACTGGAGAGATGGCTCAGTGATTAAGAGCACTGACTGTTCTTCTGAAGGTCCTGAGTTCAAATCCCAGAAAACCAGATGGTGGCTCACAACCATCCGTAATGAGATCTGACGCCCTCTTCTGGTCTGTCTGAAGACAGCTACAGTGTACTTAGATATAATAATAAATAAATCTTAAAAAAAAAAAAAAAGCCAGGCGTGGTGGCGCACGCCTTTAATCCCAGCACTCAGGAGGCAGAGGCAGGCAGATTTCTGAGTTTGAGGCCAGCCTGGTCTACAAAGTGAGTGCCAGGACAGCCAGGGCTATACAGAGAAACCCTGTCTCGGAAAAAAAAATAATGCAGGACAGCTAAATATGGGACACACTTGTAATCCCAGCACCCAGGAAGCTGAGGGAGAAGGATCAGAAAAGTGAAGGATATCCTTGGCTACAAAGTGGTACAGCCTGAGCTACATAGTGAGACCCTCTTCCAAAATCAAAATGGCAAAAAAAAAAAAGTTTCAAGTCATTTTCCCACAAAATATGTCTGGAAGATCTCTACAAGTCCCAACAGTGTGCTTTTTAAATTTTGTATTTAAATAAGGAACTGAGTACTTTTTAAATTTAATATCAGAATCTCTAAGTTCCCTACTGTCAAACCACCAAACCAACACACCAGGAAAGATACAAGATCTGTGGGAGGGTTTCTGGGAGCCAGCCGGACTGTAATCCCTTTTTTTTTTTTTTTTTTTGGTTTTTCGAGACAGGGTTTCTCTGTGTAGCCCTGGCTGTCCTGAAACTCACTCTGTAGACCAGGCTGGCCTCGAACTCAGAAATCCACCTGCCTCTGCCTCCCGAGTGCTGGGATTAAAGGCGTGCGCCACCACGCCCGGCTCGGACTGTAATCCCAACCCTTAACCCTGCTAGCTCTTTGCGAACTTCTGGGGTTTCTCTGTATAGCCCTGGCTGTCCTGGGACTCACTCTGTAGACCAGGCTGGACTCGAACTCAGAAATCCACCTGCCTCTGCCTCCTGAGTGCTGGGATTAAAGGCGTGTGCCACCACACCCGACATGAAAAGATTCATTTTTATGCAAGTTGGCCCCCAGTCCCAACCTGAGTACATCCCCTTCACCACCTACTTTCACACTCTTTGCAGTTCCCAGAATTGCCTCAAGGGGCGCCCGGCACTTTAAACCGCAGCCAGCGTCCCTCCCATACACACACACACACACACACACACACACACACACACACACACACACGCACGCACACAGCCACCACCCCTGTATCCGTGCCCCCGACCCCCCGCAACAATGCAGAGCCTTCAAGGGAATCTTAGACTAAGAACAGCGAATACCAGGCAAGCCCCTTCTGCGTGGGGGCCCCAAGGGTAAAGCTGTACTAAGACCCTGGGGCAAGGGAAAATTGTTAGTTTCTTCATCAACCAAATGGAGGCTGAGGGCTGGGACTGGGTTCCGTCGCCACACAGTATAAGCCAGGTGTGGCAGAGCACACCTTTGCTCACAGGAAACAAAATTCACAAGTATAAGGTCCTGTTTTGGTTTCGTAGTATGTTTAAAGTCAGCTTGGGTACAAGAAGCGTCTCAGTGTTCGGGCTGCGGGGTGTGCGCTCATGCTGAACCTGGAGTGTGCAGGAGCAGCCTCGACGTGCAGAACCATCTGAGTCCGTGGACCTATCCATGGCACAGAGCAACCTGGTCATTGGTGTCAAGGACCTCACATGAACATGAACCAGATGAACATGGCCGAAGTTGACAAGGTCACATGCAGGTTTAATGAACAGTTTAAACCCTATGCTGTCTGCTGGGGTGTTTGGGGGGAAGCAGGTGGGAGCAGGGGCGGGCACGAGGGGGCACTATTTGCAGGATGGGCAAGTCAGGTGATTCTGTTCTGAATCTGATTGGGGAAGGTTAAAAGAGCTTCTCACCATAGGAAATCGGGAGATATTTGTCATAACTAGTGAGAAAGCAAAGCAACCCAAACAGGGGCGGGGAGCGGGGAGCGGGGGGTGGGGGGGGGCGTGATGGTGGGGCAAAGGATATGCCTCAGGGATAAAGGTGTTTGCTGGCAAGAATGACAGCCTGAGTTGGATCCTTAGGATCCCTGTGCTGGAAGGAGAAAACCGACTGAGGAAAGCTGTCCTTTGCCCTCTGCACCCCTGCTGTGCCCAATGGGTACCCGTACATATACACAGGCACAAAATACATAAATAAAGGTTTTTAAGACATGGTCTCACTATGTAGCCCAGGCTGGCCTGAAATGATGTTGCTGTAAAGTAAAGGCATATCCACGACCCCCCACCCCCAGCCCAAATAAAATAGCACCCAGAAGTTCCAAGCCAGCCTGGTTTACATAGCGAGTTCCAGGCCATCTGGGGCTGCATAGTGAGTGTCTCTCTCAAAATAAATGAATAAATAAACAATTTTAAACATTTTTAAAGATTTATTTAGCTTGTTTGTATGAGAGTTTTGCCTGCATTCAATCTGTGTACCACATGCATGCCTGATGCCCTCAGAGGTCAGATGAGGGCATCAGATAACCTTGGAACTGAAGTTGCTAATGGTTGTGAATCACCACTTGGGTGCTAGGAATGGAACACAGGTCCCCTGCAAGAGTAACAAGTGTTCTTAACTGCTGAGCCAATAAATAAACACTTTTTTTTGGGGGGGGGGGTTGAGACAGGGTTTCTCTGTGTAGCTCTGGCTGTCCTGGAACTCACGCTGTAGACCAGACTAGCCTCGAACTCAGAAATCTGCCTGCCTCTGCTTCCCAAGTGCTGGGATTAAAGGCATGTGCCACCACACCTGGCAAATAAACACTTTTTTTGTTGTTAGTGCTCTTTTTTTTTCCTTTCCTTTTTTTCCCCCCTTGTTCTGTTCAACCCTGCTCGCTCCGCTCGACCCCGCTTGCTCCGGACAGCCCCGCTCACTCGGTCTCTCCAGTCCAAGGACTCATTCCCCACTATTTTTCATAAGTATGCTGTAGCTGACCCCAGACGCACCAGAGGAGGGCGTCAGATCTCATTACAGGTGGTTGCAAGCCACCATGTGGTTGCTGGGATTTGAACTCATCACCTTCAGAAGAGCAGTCGGGTGCTCTAACCCGCTGAGCCATCTCACCAGCCCAAATAAACACTTTTAAAGATGATAGTTACAACTTTTGGGGGGAAAATAAAAAAAATCAATAGATGAATGAATAGATTCTGAAAGACCACAGTAAGGACAGCTCCTTGAATTGTTTTTATTGTGGTTGTAATTTGTATGAAGAACCTTCCACACTCTAAGTTTGGCAGCTGATATCTGACAGTCTCCAGAGCCAAATTTCCAGACCTAGGCTTACCTTAATGCCTTTGTCCACAGCGCTGTTTCACTCTGTAGCCAGCCATTACTCCTGCCAGCCCTTAGCACACTCTAACTAGACTTTACCTGGTTCTGAGCATTCTTGGAGTCCCCGCCCCCTTGTCCCTTCACCTTTTAGCCATCCCCCTTGAACTTTGGTAGTCACAGGGTACCTGTGCAGGTCTGAATCCAGGAGAGTCCCTCCTTTGTTTTCTCTATGGCTCCCACTTCACTCAGAGCCAAGCCTAAGGACTTCCTCAGAACCAACACGACTTCCCCACAACCCGCCCTTTCATCTCCTGCTCCTCAGTTTCTGCTGCAGCCATATGGAATGGCTCTCCTTCAGGGCTTCCCAGCTCAGGTCCCACTACCTGGATACCTGGATACCTTCCCATCACTTTCTTCGTTCCCTTATTGTCCATCTCAGATCCCGCGTGCATTTCTTTGTTGTTGTTGTTGTTGTTGTTGTTGTTGTTGTTTTTCGAGACAGGGTTTCTCTTTGTAGCCCTGGCTGTCCTGGAACTCACTTTGTAGACCAGGCTGGCCTCGAACTCAGAAATCCGCCTGCCTCTGCCTCCCGAGTGCTGGGACTAAAGGCGTGTGCCACCACGCCCGGCCCCGCGTGCATTTTTGTCTGTTCCTGTTATGGGGTAGTCAATCCATTTCCCCTCCTCTTGTATGTCCCCCTCCATCTCTGGCTATTTCCTACAGATGATGCGCTTATTTGGTGAGTCAGTCTGTTCTTGCAAAGGGCAACAGCGGGTTGGGAAGCGTCAGTTTGTAGCAGTAGGCACCAGGCTCCGGTTGGCGGTTGCTGCTCCAGGACTGACGGTGGAGCAGCTGGTGTCCACCCCGTCCTGCTGGGGGGACAAGTGTTCTGATGGGCTAGAGCTGCGATCCAGGGTTGGTGGCAGGCAGCGTCGCAGGCCACCACCAGAAGGCCCGACAGCACTGGGGGATCGCTGCAAGCTGTTGGAGGAGTCTTGGTTGCAGGGTCCGCGGCCACAGCAGAGCAGCCGCAGGAGCGCGTGGCGCAGATCTCGGTTGGTGAAGGTGTAGATGATGGGATTCAGCAGCGAGTTAGCCATAGCTAGACCCAGGAAGGGATCGGCCTGCAGGAGCACAGGACACGCGCGGGCTGGGCACGCGACATCCAGTAATAGCAAGAGAAACAGGGGTCCCCAGCAGGCTACGAAGGCCAGGAGCACCACGCTAAGTGTACGAAGCAGGGCCAGCGACCGCGGCGTGTGCCGGGATCGCGAGGACGAGGTGGCCCTGCGGGACCCAGGACCCGCCCGCAGGCGACGCGCGTTGGCCCGCACCTGACAGTAAATCCTTGCATAGAGCGCACAAATGGCAGCCAGGATTCCCAGGAAGGCCAGCACGCAGAAGAGCACATAGGCCTTGGCGTAAAGCGGCAGCACGGTGGAGCAGGTTTCCAGGCGTCCCAAGCAGTTCCAGCCCAGCGCGGGCAGCAGCCCGAGCAATAGCGACGCGCCCCAGGCGGCCACTGCCATCGCCAGCGTGCGAGCGCGACTGGCGGCGGGCGCGGGTCCACGACGGGCCATGGTAAGGTGGCGCTCTAGAGCAATGGTCAAGAGGCTCAGCACCGACGCTGCGAGCGCTACGAAGACGCCCCCCTCGCGCGCAAACCAAAGCGCCGGCGACAGGCGCAGCGTGAGCGGCCCGGACAGCAGAATGTTGGTGGCGTAGGCCGCCCCGGCGAGCAGGTCCGACAAAGTGAGGCTACCAAGGAGCAGGAACATGGGCGCATGGAAGCGAGAGTGGCGGATCAGCACCAAGAGCACAGCCAGGTTCTCCAGCACGATGAAGGCGCACACAGCCAGACACACTGCGGCGTCTGCGCGCAGGCCGGCGCCGGGCTGGTAGCGCGCTCCGCGGAGCTTGCCGGTGTAGTTGTAGTGAAGGACAATAACCTCACTCACCGGCGCCGGCCGCAGCAGCCCGGGCTCCATGGGCTGCCCGCCGCCCGCCGCCCGCCGCCCGCCGCCCGCCGCCCGCCGCGGAGATGTCGCTGCTGTGTCCTGCCGGTCGTCCACCGGAGTAATGTCTACGGGAGGGAAGGACAGTCAGGAGCTAGGAATCCTGAAGAAAAAGAGCCCGGGAAGAGGGTCCCCAATCCCTGCGCCTCCCCACCACGCCCCCTGAGGTCTTGAGAAGGTTTAGAACCGAGGAGGAATGTCTGGATATAGACACTCCACAGGGAGACTATCTGGAAGGACCAGCCTGTCGCCATGGTGGCTCAGGCCTGTAATTCCAGCATTTGGGAAGCAGAGGCAAAGGTTCAGGAGTTCAGAGCCAGCCTTAGTCTGGAAAGATAGCTTAGCGATTAAGCACTCTTGCCACACTATTCCAGAGGACTCGGGTTTAGTTCCCAGGATCCACATCAGACAACTCAAAACCGCTTGCAACTTCAGCACCAAGGAACCAACCCTTCTGCTGGGCTTTTGAGCACGGGTATATAGGCGAGAAGAAGGAGGAAGAAGAGGAGGAGGAGGAAAGAAAGAAGAAAGAAGAAGGAGGAAGGAGGAAGAAGAAAGAAAGAAAGAAAGAAAGAAAGAAAGAAAGAAAGAAAGAAAGAAAGAAAGAAAGAAAGAAAGAAGTCACGTTTAGAAGCAAAGCAGCCCTGGCTATATAGTGAATTCTAGGCTAGCCAGCCTGGGCTAAATGTCCAAAACCAAACAACACCCCAGCAAGATGGCTCAGCAGGCAAATGCCTGCCACCAAGTCTGATGACTTGAGTTTCATCCCCAGGATCTACATGGTGGAAGAAGACAAGTGAAAAGTTGTTTTATGACCTATACAACACACAAAACAAATAAATAAAAGTTAATAAAGTATTTGGTTTAAAAAAAGAAACAACTCGGCCGGGCGTGGTGGCGCACGCCTTTAATCCCAGCACTCGGGAGGCAGAGGCAGGCGGATTTCTGAGTTCGAGGCCAGCCTGGTCTACAAAGTGAGTTCCAGGACAGCCAGGGCTATACAGAGAAACCCTGTCTCGAAAAACCAAAAAAAAAAAAAAAAAAAAAAAAAAAAAAAAAAAAAGAAAAAACTGGGCTGGAGAGATGGCTCAGAGGTTAAGAGCACAGGCTGCTTGCTTTTCCATAGGTCCTGAGTTCAATTCCCAGCAACCACATGGTGGCTCATCTTTAACGAGATGTGATACCCTCTTCTGGTATGTCTGAAGAGAACAATGGTGCACTCATATACATTAAATAAATAAATAAATAAATATTAAAAAAAAAAAAAAAACTAACCATGATGGCCAGGCTCCTGTAACCCAGCACTTCAGAAACAGACACAGGAAAGTGGCTATTGGAAAGTTGGGGGGAGTAAGCCAAGCATTTGATGCACACCTGCCCCCAGCAATTGCCAGAGGAGGACCAAGACTTCAAGGTTATCGTTCACTACATAGTAAGTTCGAGGCCAGCTTGGGCTCTGAGACCCTGGGTCAAGATTAAATAAAATAAAAAGGAACTATTGTAACACAAAGAAGAGTCACATCCAGATGAATGCCAACTCATAAACAAAGGAGAATTCCAAAAATCACTGCTACACAGACAACCACAGATAGGGACACTGAACAAGGAAAGAGGTTCCACATTGACAGGACATAGACACACTGGTCTGGCTAGGAACCTGTAGCTCAGTGGAAGCCTAACATGCTCAGGTGGCCCTGAGCTCCAGAGACAGCATTGGCTTCTTCCCCCCTCCAAAAAATACACATGCTCTGAACTAACTAGAGACTACATTTCCACATGAGACGTGTACATGCAGATTCAGTGACAGAAGCCACCACAGGGGCTCAGCCCTGAGAATGGTCTCACACCCAGTAGCACAATTTCACAACCTCCACCCACAACCAGCCTGGGGCCAGGGCCCACACTGCACATGAAAAACACATGGGCTTTTCCTTTTCTTTTTTTAAATGTTGCTGGGTGGTGGTGGCAGTGGTGGTGCACGCCTTTAATCCTAACACTTGGGAAGCAGAGGCAGGTGGATCTCTGTGAATTAGAGGCCAGCCTGCTCTACAGAGTGAGTTCCAGGGTAGCCAGGACCACTCACAGAAACCCTGTTTCAAAAAACAAAGCACAAAACAAACCAACAACAATAAAAGAAAAGTTGTTTCCTCCAAGAGCCAGTGAAAATATTGATCCTGGTCACTGCACACTCAGAGGTCCTCAGTAGAGACACACATGTCATTAAATCACAGTGACTCTTCTAAAAGCCACTTACCCTTTAATCCTTTCAGCAATTCCTCCCAATTTACAGATAAACAAAAACAGGTTCCTAAAAAATACCTCAGAAGGCTGTCAAGATGGCTGAGTGAGAAAGGGAGCCTCCTCTCAAGTGTGGAGCCCACACAGTGAGAGAGAACCGACCCTCCGAAGCTGCTCTCAGACCTCCGCATTAGTGGTGTTTGTGGCATGCATACATCCACAGTCCCACCCACCCACCCATCCATCCATCCACCAACACACACACACACACACACACACACACACACACACACACACACACACATCAGACTTTAAAATAAATTGTTTTTGAGACGGTCTTCCTATGCAGTCCTGCTGGCCTGGGGCTAGATAGACCAGGCTGACCTGAAACTTACAGAGATCCAACTGCCTCTGCCTCCCAAGTGTTGGGATTAAAGGCACACACACATCATCATGCCCTGAAATATTTTACAAAAAGTAATGCCCTTTAGCCGGGCATGGTGGTGTACACCTTTAATCCCAGCACTCTGGAGGCAGAGGCAGGTGGATTTCTGAGTTCGAGGCCAGCCTGGTCTACAGAGTGAGTTCCAGGACAGCCAGGGCTACACAGAGAAACCCTGTCTCGAAAAAAAAAAGAAAAAGAAAAAGAAAAAAGAAAAAAAAGAAAAGAAAAGACAAGACAAGAAATGCCCTTCATAGAAGCCTTGGACACAATTAAAAAAAAAAAAAAAGCCTGGCATGGTGGCTCATGCCTTTAATCCCAGCACTCGGGAGGCAGAGGCGGGTGGATTTCTGAGTTCGAGGCCAGCCTGGTCTACAAAGTGAGTTCCAGGACAGCCAGGGCTATAAAGAGAAACCCTGTCTCGAAAAACCAAAAAAAAAAAAAAAAGCAAGCAAGCCTCAGGCACCCCAGGCTGGTCTCAAGCTATGTAGCTATGTAGCTGGCAACTATATTGAATTTCTGATCCTCCTGAGTTTGGAGGTCACAGGAACATGTCATCACCCAGTTTATCTGGACATGAATCCCTGGGCTTTCTGCAAACTAGGCAAGCCTTCTATCAGCTGACCCAAGAACTCAGGCCCTCTTAGTCCCATTTTACACACGAACGAGGCTCCAGAGAGATGCCTTACATAGAGGTAGACCCAAAGGTGACCATCTCTTACAAAGACAGCCCTACAAAAACACTGACACCATTCCCAGGACTCTCTGCTTCGAAGATGAGAAAAGCCAGGCCCGGGAGACAGATCTCTCAATACCTGGAAGGCAAAGGGGCAAAGAAGTCCCAGACAGTTTCCGAGTAGCACAAACAGACTAGGAAGTACTGGGCCACTTTGAGTGCTGGAGAGGCATCAAATACAGAGATACAGGTTAAACAGCTTTCTCTGCTCGGTTCACTTGGGAGAGGGTGGGACTTTTGTACCAACACATCCAATGACCTGACACACCTGGAAATGATATTAGGAAAAGTTTGAAGGAGCCCAGCCAGGCTGAGCTGGAGGGTTCCTGGGGTCTTCACTCTCTTCAGGCAGGGGTCCTGTAAGTACCCTAGAAGTTTTCCGTTTTCTCTGCTGGGGGGGTCCCATAAAGGATCTAGAGACCCCAACAAGGAGCGCTGTACCTTTCCAGCCCTGCAATCGCTCCAAAGAGCCGAGTCCCACTTCCCGCAAGTTCCCCTAGTGCTGGACACTCACCCCTGCGCCTGGGTCCGGTCGTGCGCCCTAGGCGGTACTCCTGGGAACACTAGATGGCTGCAACGGGAGGCGGGGCTGGAAGTGGCAAGCCTAAGGGCGGGCCCGCGACGCCAAGTGCTGGCGAACGCCAGCATTTGCCCCCTCCTTCTCCCAGCTCGGGGTTGCCAGCCTGTGCCACCCGCCGCGGCACCGGAGAGCGCCTCAGCGGCGACTGGTACCAGCAAGTCCTAGCTTCTCCCTCGGGTCCCTTCCCGGGGACACTTGGGGTGGGAGGGCCCAGAATCGCAGGAAAAAGAGGACTTTTCTAGGTGAATCACTCCTCTACTCCAGACAAGGGGTCCTGTCTGTCCTCTGATGTCTGGACCCCTGAGCCTGCATTCCAAAGACACCTGGGCAGCACAATTTAAGAGATACATTTAGTGGGAGCGACTGCTGGAGTCTTCTGGTCCTCACCAGTTGGGGACATGTCTCCTCTAAACAGCAGCACAGAGCCCTTCTCTACTTTCTGAGGGGCAAGAGAAGAGAATGTACAAGAGGGGTAGTGGAGGTGGGGGAAACTTCCAGGTCCCCACATAAGTAAGATCTGACTCCTGCCGCCCAAAGGCTTCTCTGTCTCCGCCCCCACTTAGCACTTGTGTTTCTGGCGTCAGGGATTTGAGGCGATCCTGGGCACAGATTATGGACCAGGAAGGCAGTAAATGATAAATGCATGTCTACTCACTATGTATCTCTCCCCTGAGGCCTCGTTTAGAATTTTCTTTCTTTCTTTCTTTCTTTCTTTCTTTCCTTCCTTCCTTCCTTCCTTCCTTCTTTATTATTTATTTATTTATTTATTTATTTTGTTTTTTGTTTTTTGGAGACAGGATTTCTCTGTGTAGTCCTGGCTGTCCTGGAACTCAGCTCCATAGCTGGCCTCAAAGATCTGTCTGCCTCTGCCTCCTAAGTGCTAGGATTAAAGGCATGCGCCACCAGTCCTAGCTTTAAATTGTTTTTAAAATCATGCTTATAGCCGGGTGTGGTGGCACACGCCTTTAATCCCAGCACTCATGAGGCAGAGGCAGGCGGATTTCTGAGTTCGAGGCCAGCCTGGGCTACAGAGTGAGTTCCAGGACAGCCAGGGCTATACAGAGAAACCCTGTCTCAAAACAAAAACAAAAACAAAAACAAAAACAAAAACAAAAACAAAATCATGTTTATTTATGTATTTGTATGTGTGCATGCCTGTGTGTACTATGTCATATGTAGGGGGATCAGAGGACAACTTGTCAAAATTGCTTTTCTCCCCCACACCTATGTGGGTCCCCAGGATTGAACTCGGGTCATGATCCATCTTTCTGGCTCATCTCAGAGCCTCTTGGTTTCTCCCTGTGCCTTTGTGTGTGTCTCTCTTCCATGCTGTCTGTGTCATTCTCCTACGCCTCTCCCAGGCCACTCCTCCAGCAGATCAGACTCAGCTGGCACTACCCATCCCGCACCTCCCCCGCCTGTCCCTTTAATTCCCAAGAGATTCTTGCCAGGGCTCAGCTCTTCCAACCTCAGACCTGTGCCCACAGTCTGGTTTCTGGTGTCTCTTTCAATGACCTTCCTGGAGACCATGCCCTTTGCCCAGGGTCATTCAGCCCCACCTAGCCAGCCAGCTGTGTGTGTGGAGGGGGACAGGTTGAGAGGTGAGTACACATTAGAAGTAGTATGGAAGCTGGGCGTGGTGGCGCACGCCTTTAATCCCAGCACTCGGGAGGAAGAGGCAGGCGGATTTCTGAGTTCGAGGCCAGCCTGGTCTACAGAGTGAGTTCCAGGACAGCCAGGGCTATACAGAGAAACCCTGTCTCAAAAAACCAAAAAAAAAAAAAAAAAGAAGAAGTAGTATGGAGAAGTCATAGGGAGTGAGTCTAGAGTTGTTGCTGAAATGTCCCAGGCTAGGTCACACCTCCATTGAACCCCTTGGGAGAGCTCTCTAATGTAGCTCCTTTGGGATCCCCATGGCTCCAGCCAGACCCAGCTCTTCCAGTAGGCAGAATTGCTCCTACCTGTTTTAACCAATCGAAACCACTCGCCCGACAGCATAACCAATGGGATGTATGGGTCAGGCCTTAGGTGCTTGGCTACTCACCACTCAAAGACCAGGCATTGGGGGCAGGGGGCGTGCCTGAGAAATGAATCCCTGGCCACGCCCGGTAACAGTAGCCGCTTGACAAATGGTCTTCTGTATCAAAGGGGAAGCAGTGTGGGAGGTGGCTGCTTCACACCTCCCAGGCGACAATATCACCTCCTGTGTGAGCCCTGCCAAGCACGGTGGGACTCTTCCGGCCCTCTGGTGGTCATAGGTCCCAGGCCCAGAGCCCTTCACTCCTTCAGACACCTTGCTTTCTTTTCCATAGAATAGGACCTGGGACTTAGGCTGCAGCGACCCGGACAGATGTCAGGCGTTCCATTGGCCACCTATGCAGCGACCCGGACAGATGTCAGGCGTTCTACTGGCGACCTATGCTTCTGCGCCTAGTTTTCACTTCACAGCTGGAGCCAACACTTGTTGCCGCTGGAATGGGCCTCTGTCCTGTTCCGAAGCCAGCCATGGTTCCCTAAGTCTCTTAAACTAAGTAGTCCACTCAGCCCCACATCTTGATCCTTATCCACCCTAGCCCCCTCAGTCTCGGTCCTCCTGACCTCCTTACTTTTCAGAGATGCCTGAAACCTTTGAACCTGAGCCAGTGAGATAGCTCAGCTGCTGAAAGTGTTTGCCAGTTGGCTCAGCCCGCTACCGAGCCTAAAGACTTGAGTCCAGCCAATTCCAGAGAGCTGTCCTCTGACCTCCACAGGGGCGCCATGGCACTGGAATATCTATCTGCAACACACACACACACACACACACACACACACACACACACACACACACGGAATTCTAACCCAGAGAACGATAAAAACAAAGCAAAACTTTCAGTCTTAAGACTCAGTCAGCCTGCGCTGTTTCCCAGATGCTCACGGACACCCCCCCCCACCCCCCAGGCACACAGGCCGTTTATAATTGAACTGAGATGAGGCAAAGTCTGTAGACTACGGATCAGTCACTTTGAGGCTGCTGAAAGAGATATTTCAGGGTTCGCTACCGGGACACCAGCTGTGCATACAGCAGGAGTTCTGTGATTTTTGAGCATGGGTACTATTTGCCACCACTGTATCCCAACAGAGGAATTAGGAAAGGTGACAGCTGCACCCCAGGCATTCACAACACCACACCCAATTCCCACTCCCACCCATAGATAAAGCTAGAAACCAGCCCTGGCCCCCGCACTCCTGCTGCAGCCCGCCCCAAGGCTTGTCTAGGCTGTTCACCTACCCAGCCTGTTCTACAGATGATCCTCAGGCACAGAGGTTGCCACACCCATGCTATGCCCACTCTCTGGAAGGCAGGGCTGGGCCTTGCCAAGGGACAGAAATGTGCTCCCCCACAGAACACCACCAGCCTCAGAACCAGAGCCGAGCTGTGCGAGGGACAGCTGATTCTCATTCTCTAGCTGCCTTCTGCAGGCCCCAGCAGGAAAGTGTCAGTGAACAAGGTAGGAAAGTGTCAGCTCGATTTTCACAGATCCAGAAAGTTTGGGGGTCAGCGATGCAGGTGGAGCACTGGGCTTTGTGCACAACAGACAAGCGCTCCACCAACCAAGACCCAGCACCATCCTCTCAGTAGTTTGTTTCTTATTAGGGATCATTGTGGTCTCCAAAACCAGATGTGGGGCTGAGGAAAAGGTGGCTGCTCTTCCAGAGGACCCACACTCATTTCCCGGCACCCACAGGGCAGCTCAAAACCACCCGAACTCCAGTTTCAGGGGTACCCAAGGCACCAGGGATGCAATTGGTACACAGACATACATGCAGGCAGACATTCATACACATAACATAAATATTGAAAATATCTTATCATTGTTATATCCGTTCATCAACCATGTAGAAAGAGACCGATTCATCCCTAGAGCAACACCAGAAATCCAGACCAGCTGTCATAAGCAACCTATGAGTTGGCCTGGGGGAAAACGGGCAGCTCTGAATGGCCAGGTTGAACAGGGTACGGGTGGGCTCTTCCCAAGGTTGGTGTGAGCGCCTCTGTGGACCCTAAGGAGTTCTTAAATGATAGTAAATTGCCTCTCTGGCCTCTGGCTAGAGAGCACACAGGCTCTAGAAGTTCAGAAGTTCAGGTTAGGACGATATGCCTTCCAGGTCAGGTCCTGCTGAGTCACCAACATGCAACAAGCACACACTTGATATCTTGGTGGCTCATAATCCTTTTATTGTCTTTATGAAAACATAATTCCATATTGCTTTGAAAAACACAACTGAGAGTTGTGATTAACATGAGGCATTGTCTCCCCATGGGGCACCCGGTTTCCCTTCCTGTCCTGCTTCCACTTGACTTTGCATTTCTAGCAGCTCTGCTGACTCCAGTTCCCTTTCCCTTTGCTCTCCTCTCCATCCTTACCTCTTTCTTTCTTTCTTTCTTTCTTTCTTTCTTTCTTTCTTTCTTTCCTTCTTTCTTTCTTTCTTTCCTTTATATGTAAGTACATTGTAGCTGTCTTCAGACACTCCAGAAGAGGACATCAGATCTCATTATGAATGGTTGTGAACTCATGATCTTCAGAAGAGCAGTCAGTGCTCTTAACCACTGAGCCATCTCTCCAGCCCTCTTTCTTTCTTTCTTTCTTTCTTTCTTTCTTTCTTTCTTTCTTTCTTTTTTTTTTTATTAAGGCTTATTTTATTTATTTTATCTATGTGAGTACACTGTCACTGTCACTGTCTTCAGACACACCAGAAGAGGGCATCGGATCCCATTCCAGATGGTGGTGAGCCACCATGTTGTTGCTGGGACTTGAACTCAGGACCTGTGGAAGAGCAGTCAGTGCTCTTAACCACTGAGCCATCTCTCCAGCCCCCTCTCTTTCTTTTCTTTCCTCCTCCTCCTCCTCCTCCTCCTCCTCCTCCTCCCCTTCCCACTGCTAGATAGGGTTTCTCTGTGAAGCTCTGGCTGGAACTCATGATCAGGCTGGTCTCAAAATCAAAGAGATCTGCCTGCCTCTGCCTCCTGAGTTCTGGGATTAAAGCCATGTGACAATATTGCCTGACTTTTTTTTTCTTTTTTTTTCTCNCTCCTCCTCCTCCTCCTCCTCCTCCTCCTCCTCCTCCCCTTCCCACTGCTAGATAGGGTTTCTCTGTGAAGCTCTGGCTGGAACTCATGATCAGGCTGGTCTCAAAATCAAAGAGATCTGCCTGCCTCTGCCTCCTGAGTTCTGGGATTAAAGCCATGTGACAATATTGCCTGACTTTTTTTTTCTTTTTTTTTCTCCAGATATTTTAAGGTTTTTTTTTTCTTTTTCTTATTTTCTCTCCTCCTCTTCTTCCTCCTCCTCCTTCATCTTCTCCTCTTCCTCTTCCTCTTCCTCTTCTTCTTCTTCTTCTTCTTCTTCTTCTTCTTCTTCTTCTTCTTCTTCTTCTTCTTCTTCTTTTGGTTTTTCGAGAGAGGGTTTCTCTGTGTAGTCCTGGCTTTCCTGGAACTCACTTTGTAGACCAGGCTGGCCTCGAACTCAGAGATCCGCCTGCCTCTGCCTCCCGAGTGCTGGGATTAAAGGCATGTGCCACCACGTCCGGCTACCTTCTCTTCTTCTTTTGTTTGTTTTTTGAGACAAGGTTTCTCTGTGTAGCCCTTGCTGTTCTGGAACTTACTCTAAACCAGGCTGGCCTTGAATTTAGAGATCTGCCAGCCCCTCCAGTGCTGGGAGTAAAGTTGTGTGCCGCTACTGCCTGGCTGTTTTTTATTTTTATTTATTTATTTGTAAAGATTTCTTTATTTTATGTATGTGAGTACGATGTAGCTGTTTTCAGACATACCAGAAGAGGATATCAGATCTCATTACAAATGGTTGTGAGCCACCATTTGCTTGCTGGGAATTGAACTCAGGACTTCTGGAAGAACACTTAGTGCTCTTAACCAGTGAGCCATCTCCTCATCCCTGTTTTTTTTTTTTGGTTTTTGAGACAGGGTTTCTCTGTATAGCCCTGGCTGTCCTGGAACTCACTCTGTAGACCAGGCTGGCCTCGAACTCAGAAATACACCTGCCTCTGCCTCCCGAGTGCTGGGATTAAAGGCGTGCGCCACCACTCCCGGCCGGAATTTTTTTTTTTTTTTTTAAAAGATATTGCTAGATAGTTCTGGCATCCTGAAACTCACAGACATTACACCTGCCTCTGCATCCTGAGTGCTGGGATTAAAGTCTTACCTGGCTATGCTGGTATTTTCATATTTGTTGATTTGTCGTTTTGCTTTGGTGTTGCACAGAGAATGCGCAGTAGTGGTAGTTCCCATCTCCTCCATGTTGGGAAATGTTTTGCTTGATTGGTCTTGACACTCAGTCCATGTTGTGTGTATGAGGGTGCACCATATGTGTTCGAGGACACAGGGAAGGCTGTCAACTGTCCTGCTCTAAATTCTCTGCCTTATTTCTGAATCTGGTGGCCAGCAAGTCCCAGGAGCCCCCACAGCACTGGGCTGACAGGAACACTGACCACCCCCAGCTTTTCACGTGGGTGCTGAGAACTCATGTTTTTCTGCTTGCACACAGACTGCTTCTTCTGGGGTGTGTGTGTGTGTGTGTGTGTGTGTGTGAGATCAGGTCTCAGATTTGGCAGAAAGCTCCTTTACCCACTGAGCCACTTTACAGTCCCTATTTCTCCAGCCTTGTGCCCTTCTGTGACAAATGAGGCAGTGAATTGCAGCCAGTGCAGTTATAAGGTGGAGACAGCTTTGTCAGCCTCCACCTGTGCCTGGACCCTCTGCATACGATAGGAAGTAACATTAGACTAAAGCAAAATGTTTGTTTGTTTGTTTGCTTGTTTGAAACAGAAGTCCCATGTAGCACAGACTAGCTTCAAATTCCTTGTGTAGCCAAGGATAACCATGATCTTCCCGAGTCATTAAATTAAGAGCCCTGCCCCCTTTGCTTTTCTCTCCTTCCTTTCTTCATATATATATATATATATATATATATATATATATATATATATATTTGTTTGTTTGTTTTTGTTTTTAGAGACAGGGTTTCTCTATGTGGCCCTGGCTGTCCTGGAACTCACTCTGTAGACCAGGCTGGCCTCGAACTCAGAAATCCACCTGCCTCTGCCTCCTGAGTGCTGGGATTAAAGGCGTGCGCCACCAAGCCCAGCTTATAATTTTCTTTTTCTCTCTTTCCTTCTCTGTCTTTTAAACAAAGGACCCATCCCAGGAACCCATGCTGTACAAATATGAGAAGACAGTATGGCTGCAGACAGTGGGGGATGTTGACCGGGAGTGTAATAGAAACTCCTGCGCTGTGAGGCTGCACCTCTCTCTGACAGTCATGTTTTCTTCAAGCCTGTGTCATTTTTGCCAACAACTGCTCAACCTGGGAAGGAGTTCAAGGTGAGACAGATTTCACCCAGGGCAAGGGAACTGGGGGGTAGTGCATGAGCAGTTTTGGAGTGGCAGAGAGACTTTGCTAACCTAAGGACCCAATGCCACAATGTCAGTGGGCAGAAACTTCCCATTTCAAGGGGACTGTCATTTGATGCCCGATGATGCCAGATGGAATGTTTTCTTGTTCCACTCTCCCTCTCTCCTTCCTTCCTTCCTTCCTTCCTTCCTTCCTTCCTTCCTTCCTTTTTTCCTCCCTCCCTTCCTCCCTTCCTCCCTTCTTTTTCTTCCTGATGTTTTCGATGGAAGCCAGGGTCTCAGCCTTGGCAGACTAATGCTCTCCATCTGTGTGTGGTGGTAACCACACAATCTCACCATGACTCAGGACAGAGAGAGCCAGGAAGATTCTGATACCAGGTCAGAAGGGTTCACATGGTGAGAACCTGGCTCAGAAACCAAGGGCTGCCACCAGATGAAAGCTTTTCCAGAGCGGATGGTGGAGCTCAGCAGGCTGCTCTTGCAGGGGACCAGAATTTGATTCCTTCACTCACAGGAAGTGGCTCACAATTGACTTTAATTTCAGCTCCAGGAACCCCCTCATCTGGGTATCACAGGCATCTACATGCTCTCTCTCTCTCTCTCTCTCTCTCTCTCTCTCTTTCTCTAAATGTGTGTGTGTGTGTGTGTGTGTGTGTGTGTGTGTGTGTGTGTATGTGAAAGAGAAAGAGGGGCTGGTGAGATGGCTCAGTGGGTAAGAGCACCCAACTGCTCTTCCAAAGGTCCTGAGTTCAAATCCCAGAAACCACATGGTGGCTCCCAACCATCTGTAAGGAGATCTGACTCCCTCTTCTGGAGTGTCTGAAGTGTACGTATATATAATAAATAAATAAATCTTAAAAAAAAGAGAGAGAGAGAAAGATTTAGGTTTCTTTCTTTCTTTCTTTCTTTCTTTCTTTCTTTCTTTCTTTCTTTCTTTTTTTTTTTCTTCAAGACAGGGTTTCTCTGTATAGCCCTGGCTGTCCTGGAACTCACTTTGTAGACCAGGCTGGTCTCAAACTCAGAAATCCGCCTGCCTCTGCCTCCCGAGTGCTGGGATTATGTTTTGTTGTTGTTGTTGTTGTTGTTTTGGGATTAAAAGCGTGTGCCACCATTGCCTGGCTGATATATATATATTTTTAAATATTTTTATTTGGCCTGGTGAGATGGCTCAGCGGGTAAGAACACCCGACTGCTCTTCCGAAGGTGATCAGTTCAAATCCCAGCAACCACATGGTGGCTTACAACCACCCGTAATGAGATCTGACACCCTCCTCTGGTGCGTCTGAAGTCAGCTATAGTGTACTTATGAATAATAGTAAATGAATCCTTGGACCAGAGAGAACAGGGACTGAGCGAGTGAGACCGACTGGAGCAAGCGGGGCCTAATGGGGCCAGCCGGAGCTAGCGGAGCAGATCAGAGTGAGCAGGGTTGAACGGAACGAGGGAAAAAAATTTTTTTTATTTATTAAATGTGAATACACTATAGCTGTTTTCAGACACACCAGAAGAGGGCGTCAGATCTCATTATGGATGGTGAGCCACCATGTGGTTGCTGGGATTTGAAATCAGGACCTTTGGAAGAACAGTCAATGCTCTTAACCTCTGACTGGCTGATATTTTTAAAGAAGTTTTTTGGTTTTTTTTGTTTTTTGTTTTTTGTTTTTTTAAATTAAAGTGCCGGGCATGGTGGGGATGTGCACATGCATGTGTGTGTGTGTGTGTGTGTGTGTGTGTGTGTGTGTGTGTGTACTAGCATATTACGGAATTCATTTGGAGGGTTATAGGACAACTTTTGGGAGTTGGTTTTCACCATCTCCCATTTGGGTCCTGGGGGTCAAACTCAGGTCACCAGTCTTAGCAACAAGTGCCTATACACACTGAGATATTTACAAACTCCTTTTGCCCCCATTTGATTTTGTTGTTGTTGAGTTTTGTTGTTTTAGTAGTTGTGTGTGTTTTTGATACAGGGTCTCACCATGTAGCCCCTGGTGGTCTTGAATTCACAGAGATCCACCTTGCCTCTACTTAATGCTGGGATCAAATGCATGTGTCACTATGAGATCTCTCTCTCTCTCTCTCTCTCTCTCTTTCTGTTTTGTCTTTCTCCCTCTTTGATTTTTTTCACGACATGGTTACTCTGTGTAGGCCTGGCTGTGCTGGAACTCACTCTGTAGACCAGGTTGGACTTGAGTGCAGAGATCTGCCTGCCTCAGCCTGCCTCAGCCTGCCTCAGCCTGCCTAGTGCTGGGACAAAAGTGTGAGGTTCCACTGCCCAGCATCCCCTACCCACCCCTGTAGCCCAGGGTGAACTGCCCCCACCCGAGTGCCTGATGCACACAGTCTGTGTGGTGCTGGGGATGGAGCTCACGCTCTGTGCATGCCAGGTAGGCACTCTACCAACTAAGCCCCAGCTCCAGCCTTATTTCAAGTATCTTAGGTGACAATCTGATATGATTTCATGTCACAGAAAGGTCTACACAGTCAAGGCACTGACATACTCACTACTTCAACAAAGATGCCTTCAGCCTTTCTTTTTTTTTTTTTTTTTTTTAAAGATTTATTTTATTTATTATATGTAAGTACACTGTAGCTGTCTTCAGACACTCCAGAAGAGGGAGCCAGATCTTGTTACAGATGGTTGTGAGCCACCATGTGGTTGCTGGGATTTGAACTTATCACCTTCGGAAGAGCAGTCCGGTGCTCTTACCCGCTGAGCCATCTCACCAGCCCTCAGCCTTTCTTTTTATCTTTTGCAGTGCTGGGCACTGAACATGCCCCATGAGTGCAAAAACAAAGCCTTACCAATCTACCCTCATCCTCACCCCAGCTTATTTCCCCTCCCTCCAACCCTATCCAGTTACAAATGAGGTTGCAGCCTTTCCCATTTTATATAAAAAGACATCCTACTTTCTGATACGGCCCCCTTATTTCTCTTTGGGTTGGAATCTTTCCTTGGACATCCATGCAGTTAGGGCGAGGCAGTTAGGGAGGAGCTTGTCCCAGGACTCTGGAGGTGCAGAGAGAAGGATCATAAATTCAGGACAGAGTAGCAGGTAAAGGTGCTTGCTGCCAGCCGGACGACCTGAGTTCAGTCCCTAGGACTCATGTGGTAGAAGGTGATGTCCAAACGTTGCCTTCTGAGTGCCTCATAAGTCCTGTGGCAAAGATGTACACACACACACACACACACACACACACACACACACACACACACACACACGTGCACATACACATACAGATAAATAAGTGTAATAAATAAATAATAGGCAAACTCAAGGCCATCCTCAGGCACATAGCTTGTAAGTTCAAGCTCAGCCTGGGCTACATAAGATAGGGTCTCAAAATACCAAAATCGGGGCTTGAGAGATGGCTCAGCAGTTAAGGGCACTGACTGCTGTTTCAGAGGTCCTGAGTTCAATCCCCAGCAACCACATGGTAGCTCAAAACCATTTGTAATGGGTTCTGATGCTCTCTTCTGCTGGGTCTGAAGAAAGAAACAGTGTTCTCATAAAAATAAAATAGACAAATAAATAAAATTCACTAAAAAACACCAAAATGGTTTTTCTTGTATAGTCTTACAGATAACTCCCTCAAATTTTGCTCAGGAGGAAACTGAGCTACAGAGAATCATGACCAACAGGGCACCGGGGCCAGGGATAGTCACATCACTAGGGTGACATCTGTTCTGGGTTGATAAACTCTGTTGTGTTCACAGTCTCTTTTTTTTTTTTTTTTTTTTTTTGAGACAGGGTTTCTCTGTGTAGCTCTGGCTGTCCTGGAACTCACTTTGTAGACCAGGCTGGCCTCGAACTCAGAAATCTGCCTGCCTCTGCCTCCCGAGTGCTGGGATTAAAGACGTGTGCCACCACGCCCGGCTATGTTCACAGTCTCTTTCGTTCTCATGAAGCCCAGGCTGGTTTCAAACGTCTTGCACAGCAGAAGAGGAGCCTGTGCTCCTGCCTTTGCCTCCGAGATTTGGGTTTCATGCACCACTACATTCAGTTTCTGGGTTTTTGGGAATGGAACACAGGGCCTCACATATGCTAGGCCCTCTACCAACTCAGCTCAATCCCCAGTGTGCTCAGTCTTTGAGTCCCAGCACTAAAGAAGCTGACGCAGGCGGTCAGCCAAGAGCTGGAGGCCAGCCTAAACTCCAGGGTGGGTTCTCCGCCTGGGCTCTCCAATTTCACTGCAGGCGGGCGTACGTCTTCTGGGTGTGACCGGAGCTCGCCCTGCCTAAGCAGGGCTTGAATACTAGGTATGTGCTCTCTTCGGGACAGTCAGTTCTAAATGAGAGCTTGTCTCAAAACATTGGAATAGGCCCTTCAGATGGCTCAGCGGATAAAGGTGCTGGCTGTCTGGGAACCCGAGTTGGCTCTTTCGAGATCTCCACAGGCACAACAAACCTCAGGTGTCGCACTCAGAACATGGGACCTCCACTGCAGTGGAATTTTAGTGGCAGGGCGGGGAAATCAGCGCTCTGGAGCGAGAGAATGTCCGGCGTCCGCAGTTTGAGAAGTCACTCAGAACAAGGGTGTGCAAGGCTTCAGAAAGGGGTGTCAATGGGCGTGCTTCTCCGGCTCTGACCCTTTGGTCTGAGATAAGGGCCCCCTGGGACGCGCCTGCGTCTGCGCGGTGAGATTAGGAGGGTGTGGCGAGTCCAAGGGAGGCGGATTGTTCAGGGGCGTGGCTTGCTCTCTAGCCAAGCCCACCGTATCCGGGTGCTCTGGGCCGCCAAGATGGCGCTGGCTGTGGGAGCCCGGCTACCCGCTGCGGCCAGAGCCGGACCCGGGAGCCGGGCTCTAAGTATAGAGTAACGCTGTTCTGACCGCGGGGCTGCCCCCGAGCGTTCGCAGATCCCCGGACCTCGGGGACACCTGCGTCCTTCCTCTCCGGCGCGTCCATGAACTCCGTGTCGCCGGCTGCGGCGCAGTACTGCAGCGGGAGCCCGGAGGACGCGCGCCGGCCCGATTGTCGCCGGCCTAGGGGACAAACCCGGATCCCGGATCCTAGTAACCTGGGACCTTCGGGGTCCGGAGTGTCAGCTCTCGGCTCATCTGGGACAGACCCCGCCGAGCCTGACGAGGTGGACAAGTTCAAAGCCAAGTTCCTGACAGCCTGGAACAACGTCAAGTATGGTGAGGAGGGGGTGCACTGGTCAAGGGTGTTAGAGGGGTCAAAGCAAAAGAAACCAAACTTTTACCCTGTCCTGCGGATGATCCCACCCAGGAGGAGTCACCAGCAGGTCCATCCTCCGCCCTTCCCTGTCCTGGACGTGGGGCAGGTTAGATGAGAAAGATTTTCAAGCCCCGCCCATTGCACCTGTTTGACCTTGGCCAAATTCCTTTCTTTCTAGCGGGTCTGTTTACTGCCCTCTGAAACATAGGTGCAGTAGTATGAACGGAGCTAACAGATGTTGGTTCACATCTGTAATCCCTGCACTTGGGATGCTGAGGCAGAAGATTTACCAAGAGTTTTAGGCTAGCCTGGACTACATAATAAGTTCCAGGCTGACTTGAGCTCCTCATGAGACTGTGTCTCAAAAAATCGGGGAAAAAAAGGGGGCTGGAGTGACTGCTCAGCAGCCCTGGCTGTTCCCCCAGAGGACCCAAGTTCAATTACCAGCACCCACATGGCAATTCACAATTGTCTGTAACTCCAGTTTCATGGGATCGAACACCCTCACACAGGCATACATGCAGGCAAAACACCAGTGGATATAAAAAAAAAATTGGAAAAAGGCTAGTGAGATGCCTCAGTAGTTAAAGGCATTTGTCACTAAGCTTGAGGACCTCAATTCCAGCCTGGACTCCATCTGCCATGTTCTATACTCCAGACCCAAACTGTGGTGCTTGCTTGTCCACATATATACACAAAATAAAAATGTGCTTTATACATTTACAGCAAAACCCAACAGTCAGAATAGAACGGCCCTGGGTTGATAGTGGGTTCTTATGAAGATGTAACTAAGTCCCACCTGTGTTCCAGACAGATGTGGTGTGGCATGGATTTTGCAGAGCTGCCCCCCTGACATCTCAGCTAGGATCAGGTCCAGTTCACCACTGGGGAATGGAAGACCCATTGCTGATACTTGAGTGCTTTAAATTGCTGCGAGCTACTCCATGTTTCCCCAGGTTGGGCAGTTAAAAGCCGGACCAGCTTCAGCAAGATCTCCAGTGTTCACCTCTGCGGGCGATGCTACCATTTCGAGGGAGAGGGTGAGGTGTCAAATCTGGAACCAGGGTAGGGGAAGTCTCCTAGGGTTCTCCTTGGTTGCCAGGCTGACTAGTTGGTTCTCATAGGTGACATCCAGCGGTTTCAAAGGGACTTTGTATCTCGACTATGGCTCACATATCGCCGGGACTTCCCACCCCTAGCTGGAGGCAGCCTGACCTCAGACTGTGGCTGGGGATGTATGTTACGAAGTGGTCAGATGATGCTGGCCCAGGGCCTGCTCCTGCATTTTTTGCCTAGAGGTGAGTTGGGTATATGGAGGCTGCAAGTGGCAGGCTTCTGGGTCAGCACTTTAAAAACTGCTTGCAGACTGTGAGTTGAACAGTGGATTGGAATTCCAGAATTTGGGAGGTTGAAGCAGGATTTTGAGATATAGTACCCAGTCTGGGATATATAGTGAGTTTCAGGCCAGTCAGAGATAAGTGTGTAAGTGTGTGCATGTGTGTGTGTGTGTGTGTGTGTGTGTGTGTGTAGTGAGTGTATATTTTTGACATATATGTATGTATGCATACATATATATATATATATATATATATATATANGGGGCGGCTGCAACAAGTGGGGGCCGTACGGGGGCGGCCGGAGGCGAGTGGAGCGAGTGGGGCTGGCCAGAGCGAATGGGATCAAGTGGAGCGAGCGGGGTTGACCGGAACAAGGGGAAAAAAATCTATATAAAAAAAGAATATTTCCGAAGGCAACACAAGAAGCCGTCTCAAAAATTAAATAATTAATGAGGCATTTGCCATCATGCCTTTAATTCCAGTACATAGGCAGAGATAGACAGATCTCTGTGAGTTTGAGGCCAGCGTTGTTTACGAAGTGGGTTTCAGAACAGCCATAGCTATTACACAGAGAAGCCCTGCCTTGAAAAACCAAAACAAATAAGTAAATAAATAAGCAGCACTTGTTGCTTGCAGAGGACCCAGGTTTGATTTTGAGCACTCACATGTTCGTTGCCATAGGTGATTGCGGTCTCTGGGACTCTGACACCTTTAAGGCTCTCACAGAGCTCTTCAATATGTGTGATTGCAGTCTCTGGGACTCTGACAGCTGTGGGATCTTGAGCACCAGGCTCTCACAGAGCTCTTCAATATGTGGAGGCAAAACACTGCTGCACGTTGGCTAAAAATAGACCTTTTCATTCATTCATTCATTTATTTATTTAGAGACAGGACTTCTCTGTGTAGCCCTGGCTGTCCTGGAACTCACTCTCTAGACTAGGCTGGCCTTGGACTCAGAAATCCGCCTGCCTTTGCCTCCCAAGTGCTGGGATTAAAGGCATGTGCCACTAGTGCCCAGCAGACCTTTACTTTTTAAAAATGAGTTTTGGCAGGATTTGGTGGCTCAGGCCTTTGATCCGAGCACTTGGGAGGCAGAGGTAGGCAGATCTCTGTAAGTTTGAGGCCATAATGGTCTACAGAATGAGTTCCAGGATAGCCAGGGCTGTTATACAGAAACAGTCTCAAAAAATCAAAAAGCAAAACAAAAAAGTAGGTCAGTTTGTAATTGCCATGACTGTCAGAGCGTGAGTCCAATAGGAGGATAGGAAGGTGCTGTGCTGAGGGAGGGAGGGAGGGCGCTGTGCCACAGCTTAACTCTCAGTGCCATCTCATCCTCAGACTGGAGGTGGGTGGAGGGCACAGGCCTGGCTTCCTCTGAGATGCCAGGGCCAGCCTCTCCCAGTCGCTGCCAAGGGCCTGGTCGTCGTGGGCCCCCGAGATGGACGCAGGGTGCATTGGAGATGGAACAGGACCGTTGGCACCGGCGGATTGTTTCCTGGTTCGCTGATCATCCGCAGGCCCCCTTCGGTCTACATCGGCTAGTGGAGCTTGGGCGGAGCTCGGGCAAGAAGGCAGGAGATTGGTACGGGCCCTCTGTGGTGGCACACATCCTCAGGTGAGACCCATTGCAGGGAAGATGGGAGCTGCTGGTGACCCCAGGAACTCAAGCCTGTCTGCTCTCCTGCCCCCAGGAAAGCTGTGGAGAGTTGTTCCGAAGTCACCCACCTGGTGGTGTACGTCTCTCAGGACTGCACAGGTAAGGCTGGGGACAAGACAGTGCTACTCAAAGCCCTGATTTCTCAGGGGCTGATGCAAGTTTTGGGGTAGAGGTTTTCTCTTGTGCTTTTCTGCAAGACCTAGAAAGTCAGAATGAAAGATTCAAGAGGGGAGACCCTCCTTTACCCTTCTTCCCTCCAGTCCCACTTAAAAAACAACAAAACACTGCATGTCTTTATTTGTGTGTGGGGGATGTGTGGGAGTCCTGTACCAAGGTACACTTGACCTCGTCGGGGAGTGGCTTCTCCTGTGGGTATAGACATGGGACTTGGGTCAGCATGCCTGGCAGCAGGTCCTTTACTTGCTTGGCTATCCCATCAGCCCTGTGCACTTTAACTCTACCAAGCTATCCTGATGGTTAGCCAGTCTGGTGTCCTCGTGCTCACAAGCTGGCAGAGGATCCATTGATCCCCAAAACTGGGGGGGCCACAAGATAGCTCAGAAGCCTGACGGCTTCTGTACCTTTCTGCAAAGTTGTCCTTTGACCTCCAGCTTTGTGCTTTGGCATGTACACCCCTAGACACACAATAATAATTTTTTACAAAAGGGCCAGACACATGACAGCTCAGCTGGTGAAGGTTCTTGCAGCCAAGCCTGATACCATTGATTGGATCTCCTGAACCCACATGGTTGAAGGAGAGAAACTGACTCACACATGACATACAAATACAGTAATAAAAACGGTGCTCATAGAAGGTGCTCAAATGTTAGCCATTGCTTTCTTCCAGCTAATTATATTTATATAGCTTTGTTTATATTAAGTTAGGGTCTCTTGTAGCCCAGGATGGCCTCAAAGCTACTATGTAAGAATTATAAGGTTGCCTGGCAATGGTGGTGCATGTCTTTAATCCCAACACTTGGGAGGCAAAGGCAGGTGGATTTCTGAGTTCGAGGCCAGCCTGGTCTACACAGTGAGTTCCAGGACAGCCAGGGCTACACAGAGAAACCCTGTCTTGAAAAACCAAAAAAAGAAAAAAAAATTATGAGTATCATTTTGAACTTTAGCTCCTCCTGCCTGAGCCTGTAGAGGATTGCAGTTTAAAAAGAGGTGGGTATGTTGCATACCTTTAACTCTGACATTTGAGGCAGAGCCAGTCAGTTCGAGTCCAGCCTGTTCTACATGAATACTTCCAGGACAGCCAGAGATGTGTTGTGAGACTCTGTCTCAAAAAAAGGGGTTGTGTTTTTATGTGGGCTGAGGAGGTAGCTCAGTTGTTTCTATCACCAGAGCTCAGGCCTGGTAGCAAGCGCAGACAGGGTGATCCCTGGGGCTCTCTGGCAGCCAGACCAACCTAGTTTCTGAGCCTCAGGCCATTGAGAGACCCTGTCATATATAAGGTGGAGTGATCCTGAGGGACAATATTGGAAGCTGCCCTCTGACCTCAGGAGTCCACACACTGGTATATGTACCCATACACACATGGGGATATGCACTATCCAGACACACACAGGCTGGGGCTGGGTAGGGTTGGAAATGTAGTTAAATGGTAAGTGGGTTAAATTGATACATAGGCTCTGACAGTTATCCCCAGCACCACAAGAAACAGTAAAGTGGGGCTTGCCGATGCCTGCTCAATCCCTGTGTTACTGAGAGTGTGGCTCATCTGGTAGAGAGCAGTTCCCTGACATGCATAAAGCCTTGGGTATCATCTTCAACACTGCATAAACCCAGTTTGGTGGCACACGTGCAGTCTCGGTCAGGACTCACAGTCATCCTGGCTACATAGAGTTATAGGCCAGTCTGGGCCCCATAAACCCTCAGGCCCTCGCTTCCTGCTAATGGGACAGTCATCACTGCCTGGAGGCCCCAGGATTATCTAGGACTCGGTGTACTACAAAGTCTGCAGATGAGGACTGCATTGCTCACCAGGAGTTGCAAGGGTGATGGTGTGTTCCTGGGGCTAGAAGCCTGGATAAAAGGTGACCTGCTGCCCTGTCTCTGCAGTGTACAAGGCAGATGTGGCACGCCTGCTGTCCTGGCCAGATCCTACAGCAGAGTGGAAGTCTGTGGTCATCCTGGTGCCTGTACGACTGGGCGGGGAGACCCTTAACCCTGTGTATGTGCCCTGTGTGAAGGTAAGCACCTTGTGATGGGGCGCCTCTGCCTAGGGGCCTCCACACTTAACAGAGGTCAACCATGGGTATCATTCTTTGGGACCTGTTTCTCTTTTGTGTGTGTGTCCTCTTCTGATAACAGAAGTATGTAAGTGTATGTGTGTGCACATGTGGAAGTGTGAAGAAACGGGGTACCTATTCTGTCACTCTCTGCATTATTCCTTTATGACGTGGTCTCTCACTAGCCCTGGAGCTGGGGTGGCAGCCAGCAGTCCCTAGTGATACCCCATTTCTTCCCTCACAGTACTGGGTTATAGCCATGTGTGACCATGCCCAGGGTTTTACATAGGTGCCAATGTTTTGAACTCAGGCCCTTTTGCTTGGTGAGCAAGTGCTCTTATCCTTTGAGCCATCTCCCGAGCCCCCACCTGGTTTTACAAGACAGTTATAGGCACATACTAGCTTCTGCCATAGGTTCTAGGGATTGAACGCAGGTCCTGCCTGTCAGCGCTGCCTACTAGTGACACAGCTGCAACAGATCCATTTGCTATCATGGGGCTGGGACTCAAACCCAGTGAAAGGAGCCAGAATTCTGAGTGTGTCAGATAGAGTGGACTTTCTGAGAACAAGCTGGAATGTTCTGGAAGAAGCTTAAGGTGGAGGTTTGTGCCAGGCAGCATGTAGGTCAATTCTAGGACACAAATGTGTTTTCTTATTAAAAGTAGACCTGGAGCCGGGCGTGGTGGCGCACGCCTTTAATCCCAGCACTCAGGAGGCAGAGGCTGGCGGATTTCTGAGTTTGAGGCCAGCCTAGTCTACAAAGTGAGTTCCAGGACAGCCAGGGCTACACAGAGAAACCCTGACTCGAAAAATCAAAAAAAAAAAAAAAAAAAAAAATCAGACCTGTCATCTAGTCCAAGCTCTTGGAAGGTTGAGGCAGGAGGACCTTCTAGAGGGCACATGAGGAGCTAGAGAAGTGTTCCAGGGTAAGAGGGCAGCATGACAGGCTCAAGCAGAAACCTGGCAAGTCTGCACTCAGATGAAACACCAAGTTCTCCCTGTAAGCCTAAAGACGTGTGCCATCTGTCACCTTCACTCCACTCTGTCTCTCCTGAGCCCAGCTACAGTGCCCGGTGTGGTGTTTGCACAACACTTTCCTGCCCTCACGGGAGACTCCACACTCAAACCCATCCCTGCTAGGTCTTTGCTCTCCATGAGGCCTTTCTTGACTTTAAATTTTTAAGTTCTGGCTATGAGTGGGTGTGGCGAGCTGTCAGAGCATGTGTAAGATCAGGCTTCCATCCCCAGCATCAAATAAAGTCAATAAAACCAGGTGAGAAGGCACAATCATGTGAGCCTGGAGGTTAAGGCAGGAGAATCTAGAGTTGAAGGGCAGCCTGAGCTACATAGGGAGACTAACTCAAGCGTTTGCTTGTCCTGTTGGTACAGTCCTGGCACTGTAGCTAGTATTTGGGAGGTAGTAGAGACAAGGAGGATCAGAAGTTTAAGGCAAGCCTTGGCTATATGAGTCTGTCTTTTTAAAAAAGTGCCAGATGTAGTACAGCATGTGTTTAATCCCAGGACTTGGGAGATAGAGCCAGGTGGATCTCTGTTAGTTCAAGGCCAACCTGGTCTACATAGACCGAACTTTGAAAACAAGAACAAAATGTAAAAAGTGGTTAGAACTGTGGTTCTCAAGCTTTGGATCATGACCCCTTGGGGGGGGTCTCAAATGACCCTTTCATGGTAGTTGCCTAAGACCATTCGAAAACAGATATTTACATAACAACTCATAATGGTACCAAAATTACAGTTATGAAGTAGCAATTAAAAATAACTATGGCGTGCTGGTGAGATGGCTCAGCGGGTAAGAGCACCCGACTGCTCTTCCGAAGGTGATAAGTTCAAATCCCAGCATCCACATGGTGGCTCACAACCATCCGTAACGAGATCTGGCGCCCTCTTCTGGATTGTATGAAGACAGCTACAGTGTACTTACATATAATAAATAAATAAATAAATCTTTAAAAAAAAAAAAAAAAAAACTATGGCAGCACTTGGGAGGCAGAGGCAGGCAGATTTCTGAGTTCGAGGCCAGCCTGGTCTACAAAGTGAGTTCCAGGACAGCCAGGACTATACAGTGAAGCCCTGTCTCGAAGAAAAAAAAGAAAACAACAACAAAAAAACCCTATGGTTTGGGGTCACCACAACATGAAGTTTGACAGAATGACAAGATGCAGCACTAGGAAGGTTGAGAACCACTGGGTTAGAGAAATGGTTTAATGGTTAGGAGGGAACTTGGAAAGGACCAGAGTTTACTCATAGCACACATCAGCTGCTCACACTGCCTATAACTCCAGGGAGCTGATACTCTCTTCCAGCACTGCACTCAAGTGCACATACCCACCTACAGAAACATACCCATGAGGGCTCACCCTTTAATTCCAGCATTTGGGAGGCAGAGGCAGGTGGATTTCTGAGTTTCAGGCCAGCTTGGTGTACAGTGAGTTCCAGGATAGCCAGGACTACAGAAAAATATAATTAAACAATAAATCTTGTAAGAAGTTATATGGCCCTCTCTATATAAAGTCTTCACATCCGACAGCTAAGGCTGTTTCTGCTCTAGAAATCTCTGCCATCAGCCTGCGTCGGCTGGCCTGCTGGCTTCATAGACTCTAGGTGCCTGCGCATGTGTTGAGCTCCTGTCTGATGCCACTCTCTTCTACAGGAGCTTCTGCGTTCAGAACTCTGCCTGGGCATCATGGGGGGCAAGCCCCGGCATTCACTGTACTTCATTGGCTATCAGGGTAAGGCACAGCCCCTTTCCTTTGGTCCTAGCACTCCGCTGTCCTCTTGCCCACCCTGGGTTATATTTGTCCCCTTCCCTCACCAGATGACTTTCTGCTCTACCTGGATCCCCACTACTGCCAGCCCACAGTGGATGTCAGCCAGCCCAGCTTCCCCCTGGAGGTGAGCTGGTGGCTTTGAATGGGGGTGGCAGGTATGGGCACAAAGCTGGGATCCCTCAAACCTCTCTCATCTGCCCAGTCCTTTCACTGCACCTCGCCCCGCAAGATGGCCTTTGCCAAGATGGACCCCAGCTGTACAGTGGGGTTCTATGCTGGGAACAGGAAGGAGTTTGAGACACTCTGCTCGGAGCTGATGAGGGTGAGCTACCATCGTGGGGGTATTGTCTTAGAGGTAGTGCCCCTGCCTCCAGTGTGCTTGACGGACTGGATTCCACCTAGTCCTGGGACAATAACAGACCACTGTTGCTTGACAGCAGAAGTACATCAAGGTGTACTTCAGTCAAGGTGATTTTGTCCACCGATAGGAAGCTTAGCCCAGAATAGACCTGAAAAGCTTAGCCCACTGCGGGTATTTTGGGGTCAGCCACCAACTTATCAGAAGTTTCAGTTCAGAGGCTAAGCCAGTTAGGCACAGTCCAGCTGGTTATAAAAAACCCTGAACTGAAGAGTGTTCTCCTCCACCCTGCAGATCCTCAGCTCCTCCTCAGTCACGGAACGGTACCCCATGTTCACAGTGGCTGAAGGCCACGCTCAGGACCACAGCCTGGATGCCCTCTGCACCCAGCTCTCCCAGCCCACACTGCGGCTACCCTGCCCAGGACGCCTACTCAAGGCCAAAAGGCCCAGCTCCGAGGACTTTGTGTTTTTATAATGGGAAGGGATGGGAAAAGATGCCAGACTATTTATTTTTTTATTTATGTCACGTCAGGTATGGGATCTGCAATTCCAGGGGTGGTGCTGGACCCTTGTCCTCATGTCCCCGTCCTCCCCAACACAGCTGAGACCTATCTGGGCCCCCAGCTGCTCCTGTCTCCTCAGGAACCAGGGATGGAGAGTGGGCTCCAGGGCACTCACTTAGGGCCTGATTCAAGTTCTGTAGCCTGCACTGGGTCACTGGTCCCAAGGTCCAAAGGTTCTGTCCTGGGAGAACTGACTGTGGCTGATAAAGATGCAGACTTGAACATGCCTGTGTTGTTGACATTTCAGGCTGTCCGGGGGAAGACAGCCCTCTGGCAGCCTCATTTCAAAGCTTAGAAACAGCAGTGCCCTTTCCTGCAGGCAGCCTACATAGGCTGACAGGCGGAGTTTGGTCAGTAGCTTAGATGGAGGCAGGTTGGCTCCCTGTGGCCCTCAGGAGTGGCTCTGCTGTTTCTTCCGTTGGCGACCTAACTGGCGAAAGTGCAGCCTTTTGGGGTTGAGACCAAAGGCCTGCAATCTCTGTCTGCTGAACTTGTGACCTCCAAGTGTCACTGTGGGACCCAGCAGCCTGGCCTTCTTGCTCTTTTGCTTCTGGGATGCTGGCTTCTCTGGGCAGGATGTGTGGGCCAACCCCTCTTCCATGGATACTAAGGTTTCAGCCTGGGGCGTCTTCCAGTCAGCTCCACTGGGCATGGGCAGCTGTACTTGTGGGCTGGCCTTGCTCTGTGACTTTCCTGTGGCTTCTGTGGGCATTTCCATCCTACAGGGAGAAAAGTCAAGGCTTAGGTCAGCCTGCTGTTCAGAACATGACTTCCCCTCCCTCTGCCTTTTTTGTTTGTTTGAGAAGGAGTTCACGTAGCCCGGACTAGCCTTAAACTCTGTATACCCAAGATGACCTGTAACTTTTTTTTTTTTTTTTGGTTTTTTTGAGACAGGGTTTCTCTGTGTAGTCCTGGCTGTCCTGGAACTCACTCTGTAGACAAAACTGGCCTCGAACTCAGAAATCCGCCTGCCTCTGCCTCCCAAGTTCGGGGATTAAAGGCATGCGCCACCACGGCCCTGCGACCTGTAACTTTTTTTTTTTTTTTTTTTTTTTTTTAAAGATTTATTTTATTTATTATATGTAAGTACACTGTAGCTGTCTTCAGACATTCCAGAAGAGGGCGCCAGATCTCATCAAGGATGGTTGTGAGCCACCATGTGGTTGCTGGGATTTGAACTTATCACCTTCGGAAGAGCAGTCGGGTGCTCTTAACCGCTGAGCCATCTCACCAGCCCGACCTGTAACTTTTTAAAAGCAGGATAGAGTGATATGGCCTCCCTATTTAGCTCTGGCTGTGCTGGAACTCACTGTAGACCACACTGGCCTTGAACTTGGAGCTCTTCAGGGGTTTTTATACAGTGCTGAGATGGAGCCCAGGGCATTAGACATGCCACGGAAGCACTCTGCCCTGCTCTTGTCTCACTACAGAACCCAGATGGCCTCAGCTTCCTGAGATAACTTTCATAAATAGGACAACTACAGATTAGTTGGACCAGCGGAAGCCATGTATACCAGTCAGTCAACTCCATGTGCCTTCAGTGCATTTGCCATGTCTGTCACAACTGAGGCTCTAGGTCCTAGGCTCTAGGGGATGATGCTAACACCTGTCCTTGTAACAAGCCTGTAAGGCACTTGTAAGAATTTATTTTGTTCAGGCTTGGGATAAAACTCAGGATTTTAATCACACTGAACAGAAGAATCTCACTAGGTGTGGTGGTACACACCTTTAATCTAAGCACCTGAGTCAGAGGGAGATCTCAGAGTTTGAGACCACCCTGGCCTACATCAAGAAGCTCCAAGAGGACTACACAGACCCAAGTGTTTGTTTTTTGTTCCCCCCCAACACCCAGACAGGGTTTTCTCTGCATAGCTCTGGCTGTCCTGGAACTCACTCTACAGACCAGGCTGGCCTCGAACTCAGAAATCCGCCTGCCTCTGCCTCCCAAGTGCTGGGATTAAAGGCGTGTGCCACCACACCTGGCCTCAGACCCAAGTCTTAAATAAACACACAATCATTACATCCCTCAAAGGCAGGATGTTGCTGAGGAGCCCAGGCTGGCTTCAAACTCATGGTCCCCATCCTGCCTCCCTAATGCTGGGGTTACAGATGTGCACCACAGGATCCAGTCCTCCTGATCCAGTCGGAACCATGATGTCTCCTTACCAAGAGGGACTGACTGGCCTCTAGTTTGCACATCTGCTGTCAGCTACATGGGCTGGTGCAACCCTCCCAGGCCCAGTACTTACTCTTCCTGGCACAGAGACTTGAAGATCTGCCTCTTCTTCCACATGTTTTGGGCCTTCTGGCTGTACACCCGCTGCTCCTGCTTCTCTTCCTGCTCCGACCTGTGCACCAGAGGTGTTCTAGATGCTGTCCAAACTATCTCCCCCTCCCCCACCCTCCCCCTGCTGTCACCTGTACATGCAGGTCTTCTTCAGGGAACACCAACGGTTTAGTTCCTTGTCATCAGCTGCAAGGATCTGCATGAGGAGGAAGAGACCTACTGTGTGGTCCTGGGGCTGCCTCTGAGCCTCAGCGACTCAGCAGGGGTGGCAAAAGGGTGGGGGACAACTGAGTTTGGTGTTTGATATTGAGGCAGAGTTTGTTTGAATGTCTCCCTGTGGCTCAGGCTATCCTGGAATTCCCAGCAGTCCCCTCCTACCTCAGCCTCTAATGCTGGCCTCCATTAACAGTTTCAGCTTTAGTGACGGAGACAACACTCAACTCCAGATGTTCCTGTCAAACCTTCAAAGAGGATGTTCACCTCCTCCAATCCCTTGCCCCTTCCTCAATTTCCCCTGCTGGCCCTGGTCCCAACCTCCTCTGTGCTGAGCCCGAAGTCGCAGGGCACCACAGTGCGGTACTTGAAACGACAGGGCAGGTCGTCGATAATGTCCTCATAGTCCAGACGGTAGTACTCATCTAGATACTCCTCAAAGGTCTTGTCCCCTGCATGACAGATGCACAGCTGGGTAGCATGTGTTCAAAGTCCCATGCTTTGCCCCATCATGCTTTGCTCCTCACCAGGGTCAAACATGGGCTTCTCCTGCTCCACTGCAGCTGCAAATGGAGACTTGCGCTTTCTCTTGCCTGAGGTGGGGGCCTCACGAAGCTTCTTCCGTGGTTGACTAGGATCATAGTCTGCATCCATCTATCAGAAAAAGCCGGTCAGATCAGGCCAGTTTAAAACACTTCTGGAGCATCCAGACCCCACCAAGGACATTCATTGTTCTCAAGGTCTCACACAACCCATGCTGGCCTCAAATGTGCTCTGCAGCAAAGGCTTGGAACATGTTCACAGAAAGAAAACTCTTGCTGTCCACTGCACCTACTTCAGAGTCATACCAGTGGCACTCACGTTAAAGTCAGGGTCCTCACAGTGCGGCTCCTGTTGGCTCCAGGCCCCATCTTGCTCAGGTCCACCCCACATGTCCCAGTTCCAGTCATCTGGTTCCATGGAAAACAAAGTGAGACTGACCGGCACTGCACTGCACCAGCCCTGTGCCCCCCACCCCCCCACCCCCCGGTTTCTAAAGACAACACACCTTCCAGCCCGTCCTCTTCCTCAAACTGTGGCTTCTCTTCCTCTGCAGTACCGTAGAAGGCATCTCCAAAACATTTCTGCAAGGGAAGGGCAGGCCTAAGAGGCAGCTTCACCCACAGCTACAGGGGCTCACCTGCCCCATGCCAATGCCAGCACAACTCAGCCTTACTGTGGTACAAGACAGGGTGTCATGTAGGCCAGGCTAGACGCAAACTACATACCAGAGGCTAGCCTTGACATTGTGATCCATTTGCCCAAGTGTGGTGATTGAAGGTGTGTGAATGACAGTTTTTTGCTTTTATTGAGAGAAAGTCTTGTAGTCCTGCCTCAGATTCTCAAGTGCTAGGGTTATAAGCTCATGCCAACACACCCATGTGTGGCTGCTCCTGAGTCTTCCCAGAAATGGCCTCCGGTGTGCTGAGACCTTCCATGGCACCGCCTGTGGTTTACGCTGCAGTGGTTTCACACAACAGCTACTGTATCTCTGTAGGATTCAGACCCTGCCATCACTTGTGCCCCTCTACCCATGACATAATCGCTGCTACTCAGGACTCTACTGAGCTCTCATTCCTGATAGGCTGAGAGGAAGTTTCCTCCAAGACCCTACCTACACTAGGCATGGTACACACCTGAACTCAACAGGTAGAGGCCGAGCCCAGGGGATCAGGAGTAGCAGGTTGGCCTGGGCTACAAAATGAGCCTGAGCCTGGAACTCAGATGATAAGGTGCTGTCCCGATACACATAAAAGCCCTGGCACCACCCCTAACACTACAGCCCACATCTGAGCCCACAGTTGTGATTCTCCATGGCTACCATGATCCCTGAATCTATACAGGGATATGTCAGGTTTATGGTAGGCTCACAATTACACGGCAGTTGGGGCTGGGCACTCTGAATTCTAAGACCACAGAAACACATCTATTGTGGGCCCGACAGAGGACAACACGGTCCACTGTGCATTTATTTTCATTTTTTTCTGCCTTTATTTTTACTCAGTGTGTATGGAGTTTTGCCTGCATGTATGCCTGTGCCACATGCATGTGTGATGCTCCTGAAGGCCAGAAGAGGGAATCAGATCCCCTTGGACTATAGTTACATTGAGCTATGAGGTGACATGGAGGCGATGGGAACTCTACGTTGGTCTTCTGGAAGAATAGCCAATACGCTTAAAGGCTGAGCCATCTCTTTAGGCCTATCTGTTCACGTAATAAATATTTTGCATATGTTCAACCTGGAGCAGGTTCTTTTTTTTTTTTTTTAAAGATTTATTTATTATTATACATAAGTACACTGTAGCTGACTTCAGACACACCAGAGGAGGGTATCAGATCTCCTTAAGGGTGGTTGTGAGCCACTTCACCAGCCTCTGGAGCAGGTTCTTGATGAAATTTTTACAGCTACCATGAGCAACATCACCTTGCTCCTCTATGGAGAAACCAAAGCTAAGACCTGAGAATTGCAGACAACTCCACAGTGCTCCGCAGTCCTCACTCAGCCTTCAGCCTCTTCCCAAGACTTCCTCTGCTTGGCAAGAGGCTCACTTGGGGCTGTCATGGGGCCCAGCCTTTTCTTACTGTTTCTAGCCAGGCGGTGGTGGCGTACACCTTAATCCCAGCACTTGGGAGGCAGAGGCAGGCAGATTTCTGAGTTCGAGGCCAGCCTGGTCTACAAAGTGAGTTCCAGGACAGAGGGCTATACAGAGAAACCCTGTCTCGAAAAACCAAAAAGGGCTGGTGAGATGGCTCAGCGGGTAAGAGCACCTGACTGCTGTTCAAATCCCAGTAACCACATGGTGGCTTACATCCACTTGTAATGAGATCTGATGCCCTCCTCTGATGCGTCTGAAGTCAGCTATAGTGTACTTATGAATAATAATAAATGACTGAGCAAGTGGAACCTACCGGAGCGGAGCGAGCAGGGTTGACCGGAACGAGGAAAAAAAAAAAGAAACTAAATACTAGTAAAAAAAAAAACAAAAAAAGTAAAAAGAAAAAAAAGAAAAAAAAGAAACTAAATACTATTAAAAAATAAAAAATGTAAAAACAAAACAAAACAAAAACACCTGTTTCTAAAACATGGTGCTTTGTTCTTCCAGTACAACAAATGCTAACAGCGAGAAGAACTGGAGGACTAGTGAGTGCTCAGTCACTGGTGCTTGTATACGCAAGGCCTGGGTTGTACATTCTATCCCAACTTCGCCACAGATACACAACACAAAATAACCTAGGGACTGGAACCCCTGCAGCCCACATGGTAGCTAAAGAACCAGCCCCACCAAGGTGCCCTCCACACACGTGCCATGGACATGTGACACCCCCCAACATAAATGTCAAAACATTTACAGCAAATTAATTCAAGGTCCAAGCCATGGTGGTATACATCTGTAACTGTAGCCCCTGAGAAGCAGACAATTCTTTCTCAGAAAAGCAGGAAATTAAGATATCCCTGATAATACGTCAATGATTCAATTTGTTTTTTTTCAACCTTATGGAATTCAAAGACATTATGTACCAAAAGAAACGACTCTTTATCCCTGCCCCTGTCACCCAGGCTGCATTAGAACTGTGTAGTTGAGGACAACCCTGAACTCTTTATCCTCCATGTATTGGTGACATCTGTCTGGAACTTTCTCCTGATGGCAAACAGAGGCAGAGTGAGTTCCAGCCTCTTAGCCCTGCAGTATACTGTGCATATGTGCTAGTCTGGGTTATACATTTGCTTGGGTGGGCTCGAGTTTCTGTTGTTGTTGGTTTTCTCTCTCTTTTTGTTTATTTTTGGTGGCAGAGGCTACACCCCAAAGATAGAAAGGTGCAGCCATAGCCCCTCACTGGGGGACTGTAGGCAGGGGTTCTACCACTGAGCCACATTCTAGGCCTTCCCATGCCACTCTCCAGGGAATCTCACATGGCTGAATGCTGACCCCCACCCCACTGCCTCCCAGGCAGGCCTTCAGGTCCTGATCCTCCTGACCTTGCACAGTTGCCTCAGTATGTAACCCACTGCTCCTGCCCATGCATCTGCCTATCCTTCTGTGTCAACTCCTCCCTCCCATCTTCTCTTAGCCAGAGGCAGTGCTCCACTAACCCTCATACTGCAGGCAAAGAAAAGGTGCCACGGAGGCCACAGCATTCTCTAAGGCCAACAGCTAGGAGACCTCTGGCCCCACAGACAACTTCCTGAGCAGTTACCTCCATGAGCTGGTCATGCTGGGCAGGATCAAAGTCATCTTCCAGGTCCTGCTCCTCAAGGCCCAAGGTCTCGTTACCAGTGACCTGTCGCAGTTTCTCCAGCTTGGCTAGAATCTCCTTCCTCTTTAGGTTCTTTAACTGTTTCAGCTCCTCCTGCTTCCTGGCCTTATCCTGCAGGTGAAAGGCGCTCAGCATCCCTGATGGCAGAGCCTTGCGCTGGGGCCTCCCAATGCAAGCAGTTTTCTGTTTTCTCTTGAGACGGGGTCTTAAGTAGCTCAGGCTGACCTTAACAACAGATCCTCCTGCCTCCATATCCTGAACTCTGGGAATCCGGGCATTGTCAGCTATGCCTGTTTCTTTCAGTGTTTGGATGACAGCCAGTGCTTTGGGCATTAGGCAACTCTCACTATTTAACTCAAGATGGTTTAAAATTCTTTATATAGACCAGGCTGACCTTGAAACTGTAGTGACCTGTACTGTCAATAGAGGTGCTGGGATTAAAGGTGTGTGCCACCACGCCCAGCTTGACATAGGGTCTTTGTAGCCCAGGCTGGCCTAGAATCCTCCTGCCTCTGCTTCTAATAAAGGTGTGTGGCACCAGCTTCTTTCTCCTATCTTCTGTGGAGATGGTGTAAGTTCCCTGCTTGGCCCTCAAATCTCTACCTACCTCAGGCAGGTTCAACATTTTCAGTGTCTGTGCCTTGGGCTCTGGAGGGCTGGGGGTGGGTGGATATCACTGGCAAGCACCCCCCACCCCCAGCCACACTCACCCTCTTCTTCCGCTCCCTCGTCTCCTCCCGCTTCTCCTTCCTGCGCTCATCCTTGCGGCGCACAGATGATGCAATGCTTCTCGGGTATGTCTTGACCTGTAGGCAGGAGAGGAGCCAGAGGGACCTCAGAGATGGTATGCAGTTGAAGGGCTGGACCCCAGGCAGCCATGTCCTCCCTGACCCAGGCCTGGGCACACACTGAAGCTGAGTCAGGCTCCTCAAAGCGGAAGTTGTACTTGTGTTCAAAGTCTTCCTGCTTCTTCAGGAATAGCTCCCCTTCATCCGAGGAGTCGTCCACTGCCAGCTGGACTAGGGGTCCTGGAGCCCTGAAGGACAACATGATGGAGTCTGATGAGCCTGGCCAGACATGGCCTCATTTTCTCCCCACAAAAACTCCACAAAATAGGCTGGTAAGATGGCCCAGGAGTGCTTGCTGAGAAGCCCTAGAGCCCGAGTTTGATACTATGGTCCACATGGTAGGAGAGAACTAACTTCTACAACTGTGCTGCCTGTCTTTGGTATACTGTTCCACCCCTATAAAGAAGTAAATGTAATGAAGAAATCATAAATAATAATAGCATTTTTTAAAAACACAAAGATCATAGAGCCCTTTGTTGCCTAGCCTGGATACTGAGGTACACCCTGGAGAGAAGAGGTGGCTGCTTACCCTTCTTCCTCTTTTTCCTCCTCTTCCTCGTCCTCTTCATAGCGTTTGTTGAGGATATAATCCCTCAGGAACTGTTCCCCGTCATCCAGCTCTGGGTTGTTCCAGTATTCCTTGAGGTGTGTCTATGCAAAGAGAGGGTACACAAGCTCAGTCCCCTGGTGAGGGGCACGGAGGCAGCCTGCGATGGACCTAAGGATCTGAAACTTCACAGCCAAGCTAGAGTAGTTAAATTACCACCCTTTGTGCCTTTTTTTTCTTTTTTGAGACAACGTCTGACCGTGTAGCCCAAGCTAACTAGACATTAGCTACAATCTTGTCTCAGTCTCTCAAGTATTAAGATTACAAATTTGAGCAACTGAGAAACTCTAGTCCAGAAACTGTTCATGTACCTCCTCAAAGGGTATGCTTTTGTTTATTTTTTGGTGCTGTAATGTAATCCAGGGCCTCGTGCACTCTAACATGATCCCTGAGCCATGGCCAGCTGCTTACTGGGGACAGCTAGCCAGGGGCTCCACCACTCAAGAGTCCTTGGCTATCTAAGAGGATGAGGAAAGATAAAGTAGTAACAGGTGATTTGGCCTGAGGACCTATCTGAGAACTTACCAGTTCTTTCAGCGACTCGGAGCTGTCCATCTCCTTTTGCCCCTTTAGCCACTCAAGGTAGTCCACTTCCTCCTGGGCCTGTGTTAGGCAAGCACTCAGGTCCTCAGACTCCAGCTGCCCGAGTCTCGAGCCCCAGCCCCTAACAGCCCCCAGCACTAACCTTCTCTTCTCCACTCTTAATGTGCTTCTGCAGCAACCCAGAGCTACCTTCCCCGGCACTGTCCTCGTCACCGCTGTCCTCCACAAAAGCCCGGAAGCTGCACCCCAAGGAACAGACTTCAGCACTGGTGCGTGACTAGCCCTGAGCTCTGACACTGCAGCAGCCCTCCTGTCCCACCCTCCCCAGCCCAGACTTACCTTTCCTTCAGCTGTTTCTGCTCTTCTATGTAACTCTTTGTGGATGCTTCCTGCAGAGGGATTGGATGTGGGCCCCAGGCCAGCTACAGATCCTCACGCCCGCGGGCAGCTGTTATTTTACCTACCTGGAGCCTGTGGTCAACGGTCTCCCCATCAGAGTTGTCCTCGTCTACATATTTGCTGTAAAAGAAACAGTGGGAACTTGGAATGTAGCGCTGGCGCACAGTGCGCAACACACAATGTCTACAGCTGAAAAATGGGTTTACTGGGCATTAGGTCTACTTACTATTTTTCCCAGAGAAATCTTTTATATGTGTGAATGTATGTAATGTGTGCGTGTATTGCATGAATATGGCTACAGATGCCAGGTGCCAAAAAAAATAGGAAATGAAAATTGAGAGCCATATAAGGCATATGTAACCTTGGCTGGCCTCAAACCCTATGTAGACCAGGGTGGGCTAGAACTCCAAGATATACCTCTCTCTACTTCCAGAGTGCTGTGGCTATCAGAGTCAGCCACCATGCCCAGTTCTGCTCCGTATTATTCTGAGACAGCCTCTCACTGTTCACAGATGCAGCTAGGCTTGCTTCACCGAACTCCCGCAATCCACCATCCCCTGCCCCTCAAGGCTGGAGTTACATTTACCATGGGTGCTGGGGGTCTGAACTCATGTTCTCTTGCAAGTGTTCTTACCCACTGAGCCATTTGGTACATCCCACCTCCAACCCTGGAAGACAGGGGATTTAGAATGTAGTTCTACCTGGCTTATAACTTGCTACCTGACGCAGTCTGACCTAAAATCATGACCACAGTCCTGCTCCTGTGTCTAGAGCACTGGGGTTATAGGGATGTGCTCCTGAGTCTGGCGAGAACTCATTAGTTTTAAATGTATTTTTTTTTTAAAGGTTTATTTATGTAAGTACACTGTAGCCATCTATAGACACTCCAGAAGAGGGCGCCAGATCTCGTTAGGGATGGTTGTGAGCCACCATGTGGATGCTAGGATTTGAACTTATCACCTTCGGAAGAGCAGTCGGGTGCTCTTACCCGCTGAGCCATCTCACCAGCCCTTAAATGTATTTTTGTTTCACAATATTTTTCTCCTTTCTTCAGTCCCTTTTTTTTAAAACAGTGCTAGGGAGCAAACCCAGCGGCTTTCCACATGGCAAACAAGCCACCCACTGAGGCCTATGTTCTGGGCCTTGTTTTTTTAAGAATATTTATGTGGGGGCTGGAGAGATTGCTCAGTGCTTAAGAGCACCGACTGCTCTTCCAGAGGTCCTGAGTTCAATTCCCAGCAACCAACCACATGGTGGCTCACAACCATCCGTAATGAGATCTAACGCCCTCTTCTGGTGTGTCTGAAGACAGCTACAGTGTACTTAGATATAATAAATCTTTTTTTTTTTTTTTTTTGGTTTTTCGAGACAGGGTTTCTCTGTCTAGCCCTGGCTGTCCTGGAGCTCACTTTGTAGACCAGGCTGGCCTCGAACTCAGAAATCCACCTGCCTCTGCCTCCTGAGTGCTGGGATTAAAGGCGTGCACCACCACACCCGGCTCAATAAATAAATCTTAAAAAAAAAAAGTTTAAAAAAAGAAAGAAAGAATATTTATGTGAATGTATGTGTGCATGTACTTACATGCCACATGTGTATGGATGCTTGTAATGTCCACAAGAGGGTATTGTATCCCCTGGAATTCCAAGGTCATCTGAGAACTGGAATTCCAAACAGATGGTAACACCTGGTGTAGGTGCTGAGAATTGAACTCATGTCCTTTGGAAGTGCACCAAGCACTCTTTTGTTTGTTTGTTTGTTTTTTTTGAGACAGGGTTTCTCTTTATAGCCCTGGCTGTCCTGGAACTCACTTTGTAGACCAGGCTGGCCTCGAACTCAGAAATCCGCCTGCCTCTGCCTCCCGAGTGCTGGGACTAAAGGCATGCGCCACCACGCCCGGAGCACCAAGCACTCTTGATTGCTGTGTTACCTGTCCAGCTTTAAAAAACATTAGAAAATATTTTACTTTATATCATGTGTATGTAGGTGTGGGTGGGTTTTTGTATGTAAGTGACAGAAGACAACGACATAGAACCTTCAGAGTCAAGACAGTTGTGATCTGCTTGACATGAGTATACAGGAAGCAAATGCTAAGCCATCTCTAAAGCCTGAGGTAAGAGAAAGTTAAATTACATTGTATTTACTGTGTGTATATATGTATGTATGCCTCAGTGTGATGCAGAGGCCAGTTCTCTCCTTCTGCTGCCTGAGTCCCTGGCATGGAGGCGGCATGGCAGGCTCAGTAAACACCACTCTTTGCTAACCCTCCACAGGCCTCTGGGGTTTTGAGTGTCAACACATAGCAGAGGCTGGTCCAGACTCTCCATCTTCCTACTTTCACCTTTTGAGTTTTTTTTTTAAAAAGATTTATTTTATTTATTATATGTAAGTACACTGTAGCTGTCTTCAGACACTCCAGAAGAGGGTGCCAGATCTCGTTACGGATGGTTGTGAGCCACCATGTGGATGCTGGGATTTGAACTTATCACCTTCGGAAGAGCAGTCGGGTGCTCTTACCCGCTGAGCCATCTCACCAGCCCATCCTCTTGAGTTCTTAGATTAGAGCTGAGCATCTCCATGTTTGGCCTCATACTTCAGTGACTTTTTATTACAATTATTTTTTTCTTTTGAGACAGGGTTTCTCTGTGTAGTCCTGGCTGTCCTGGAACTCTGTAGACCAGGCTGGCCTCGAATTCAGAAATCCACCTGCCGCTGCCTCCCAAGTACTGAGATTAAAGGCATGTGCCATCATTGCAGCCTGGCTTACACTGGGTTTTTATCAGGATAGCTACACATATACCCTCAAGGTATATGCTTGTCCCAGTCTCCTTGGGATGAAGCACTGCTTTGAACTGGTGGGAAGGGCCTAAGACTGTGGGGAGGATCAGAGGCTCTGCTCCGGGGATTCCCTTAATGTAGAGGTTTGGGCTTTTCTTGCTTTAACCCTGGATGTTTTGGTCTGGAGACCATCATATCTGGCTACCTTGTGTTTTTCTACCTGTAAAGCCCTAAATATAGGCCAGCAACATGGCTCTGCCCAGAGAGGCGTATTCTGTGCAAGCCAGAAGACCTGAGTTCAAGAACTTGACCCAAGTAGAGGTAGGAGAGAATGGATATAAAGCTGTCCTCCAACCTCCAAATACATGCTGTGGTATGGCCCATGGCCTACCAACCTGTCTAACCACTCTTTCATCATACAATAATAATAAATCGTAAAGGCTGGAGAGATGGCTCAGCAGGTAAAGGCTCTTTTTTTTTTTTTTCCAGACAGGGTTTCTCTGTGTAGCCCTGGCTGTCCTAGAACTCACTTTGTAGACCAGGCTGGCCTCGAACTAAGAAATCCACCTGCCTCTGCCTCCCAAGTGCTGGGATTAAAGGCATGCACCACCACGCCCGGCTTAGGTAAAGGCTCTTAATGTTAAACTGGAAGGCCTGAGGTTTGGTCACTGGACTCCTAGACTCTACAGGGTTGAAGGAGAGAACAGAGTCCTCCAATTATCCTCAACTCCACATTGCCGTGTCCCTAAAGCCCTTAGAGCAAAAAAAAAAAAAATTTTTTTTTAAATTAAGAATGTTAAAAGGCCCAGCCATAGTGGCACACAACTTTAATCACAGAATTCAGGAGGCAGGAGCAGACAGGTCCTCTGAATTCTGGTCTGCAGATCGAGTTCCAGGACAGCCAGAGGTACAGAGAAACCCCTCTATAGGAAACACACACTAAGCTGGGTGGTGGTGGAGCACGCCTTTAGACCCAGCACTCGGGAGGCAGAGGCAAGCGGATTTCTGAGTTCCAGGCCAGCCTGGTCTACAGAGTGAGTTCCAGGACAGCCAGGGCTACACAGAGAAACCCTGTCTCGAAAAAAAAAAAAAAAAAAAAAAGGAAACACACACCCTGAACCACCCTCAGGGTCCCTTGGGAACTGGAAGCTGACAGGGATGAGGCCCTCCTTACCCTCCTTTCTCCAAGATGACCTTCCTCTCATAGTCCTTCAGGTACATGGGCTGCAGTTTCTCCTGCTTCCCCAAGGCTGCTGGCGCCTCCTCATTCTCTGAAGATGAGGCTGTGGCTATAGGATAAGGAGAGGACACCTGCTGTTGCCCAGAACTTCCCACTCCCCCCAGCAGGGAACGTACTAGGGTGGGGCTAGGAGCAGACTAAATTCTAAATCCCTGCCTGCCACTTCCAGTTGTAAAACAGAAAATCACCCTTACTCCTGGGTTATTTTTCCAGTGACAAGTACAATATAACCCAGGCTATACTAAAACTCACTATGTTCAAAAGAAACAAACCAGTTACCCAAACAAAGTCTTTAGGTGCAGATATAGCTAAATTGATAGTGTCAGTCTAGTAAGCAAAGGCTCTGCTCAATTTCAGTTACGCAGCACATAACTGAATGTAATCCCAGTGGGGAGATCACAAGTTCACTCATATCCTTAACTACATAGGAAGTTAGAGGCCAGGCCTGCTTACATGAGCAAGTACCACAAAGAGTAACAAAGCACTTTCTACCTGGCACTTAAAACTCATGGATCCAGAGAGAAAGCTTTCCTTCTCCTGTATGTTGATGCCAGAGGTCAAATGGCGTCCTTTCTCTCTCGGTCTCTCTCTCTCTGTCTGTCTCTGGTTTTTCAAGACAGGGTTTCACAATGTCCTGGCCTGGATCTCATTCTGTAGAGCAGGCTGGCCTCTGCCTCTGGAGTGTTTTGGGATTAGTGTGGCTGAGGCATCTTGGCGAGCTTCCTGTCCACACTTCCTGGGCACCAGCATCACTGATGCATGTGCCCACCAGTTTCCATCCTGTGATATCTCAGGATAAAGCTCAGGTCTTCAGCTCTGCATGGCAGCTGCTTTACCAACCCACCCCATTCTGAGCCTTTTTGGGTTTTTTTTGACACAGGATCTCATTATGTAGCTCAGCCTGGCCCTGAGCCCTGAGTTATCAGCCTCCTGAGTACTGATTATGGGTTATACACTGCCACTCTGGGAAGGCAAACACTTCATTCAGCAACTCAATTCCATCCACACTAAGGCACTTAGTGAAGATCCCCCGCCCCACCTGTTCTCTGATAGAAGGTAGCATCTTTCTGGTAAATTCGAGGGTCCTTCTTCTTCAGCAAGGACAGAGTCCTGTAAAAGTCTCTCTCCTGCTGGGGATCAAATTCCTAGAGCAGGAAAAGGAAGTAGGGTTGAATTCAGAAGGAAGCTGGACAAGGGTAGGTAGGGTGGTGACATGTGAGGACAGGCTGCAGCAGGGACCAGCAACCTTGAGTGCGGAGGGGAGGGGAGGGGAGGGGAGGGGAGTGCAAGGAGAGAAGCAGACCCAGTACTGTGACTGGGTGGCTGTGGCTTTGACAAAAGTAAAAGAGGGCAGAGAAGTACAATCTCAATAGGACACAAGCCGGGCGTGGTGGTGCACACCTTTAATCCCAGCACTCGGGAGGCAGAGGCAGGCGGATTTCTGAGTTCGAGGCCAGCCTGGTCTACAAAGTGAGTTCCAGGACAGCCAGGGCTACACAGAGAAATCCTGTCTCCAAAAACAAAAACAAACAAAAAAAAAGGACACTGGGGCCCCACATGGTGTAGTAGATACTTCCACGTCAGATTCTTGGGTTTAAGAATGGAAGGGTGGTTCCTAGGAACCACTAATCATGATGGTGAGGTATCATCTATGGTGATGGAGGATAAAGTGAAGATAAAGTACACAGGATATGACAATCTCTAGGCATAGGGAGGGCTCTACTGGGTTAGTAGAGAAGTTCTGATGGGAAGTCTGGAGCCACATCTGGATAGTAGTGAGGATTTGGTATCTCCTAGATATTGTCACCCAATGGGTGAGGGTGTAGACCTGGATGTTCTTATAGGACCTTATGAGATTAAGATATGGTGCTCAGTCCTTCCGGGGAAATAGGGAGGATCTGGTAAATCCCTAGATACAAGGAGAATGGTGCTTGTTACTCAAGGGATTTAGATGCAGGACATGGGGTTAGGGTCAGACTCCCGCTGTATATCTAATTTGGGATGCTCTAGGAGACATGAGGCTAAGTTAGGAAAGTAGGTAAATTCAGTGCCCATCTGGAAGGGGCTATCTGTCATTTACGGGATCAGGAGGTAAATCTAGAACATTCCCATAGGGTAAGGCACCCCTGGGCATCCAGGTAAGAGCTCAGTGGTTGGGAGGCTTGGAATCTCTTCCAGAAAGAAGGATGTATTTGGCGATCCCTGAGTTGAGGAGGATACTGCCTGTCACTCTACGCATGGGGGCGGGTCCTGAAGGCTACGGGACAACCAAGCCGGGTTAGGGAAAGCCCCGTGTACATCTGGGAGGATGCGAAGCCGGGTCGCGGAAGCTCACCACATGCTCATCGCTGGAATCAGACTCGGAACTGGAGTCGCCGCCGACGTCCGGATCTCCATAGCGATCTTTCACTGTGGAATATACACCGGGTTCCTCATAGCTACCATCACCAGACCCAGTTTCCCACACCCTGGCCTGCGCAGGCGCCCCTCACTCACGCCGCTGAAGTTCCTCACGCTCCCGGTAACGGCTGTAGCGCGCAGCAAACGCTGCATTCACCTTTAGGGCCCCAGAGGCGCGCGGTTCCGGCATGGCGGCTGTGCGAGCTAGAGCGCACGCGTGCAACCGCCCCCTCCGGGGTGTGGCCTTTCTCGAGCACGCCCCCTGAGGGCTTTTCTTAAGGAGCTGGGCCGCTCCAGACGCAGCTTGCTCCACCCTCCGCTCTTCCGGGGTCCCGTTGGCCTTTTGCTCAGCAGGCCACACCCACGGGGACAAGCCTCTGCGGGGAAAGGCCACAAGCCACCGCCCCCCCTTCTCCACCCAGACGGCTCCAGGCACCCAGCTGACATCTGGGGGCCCCTTTCTCCACTCGCGGTTTCCTGCCTCTCTTCCGTTCAGACAGCACCGGACCGCTGCCCCACCCAACTCAGTTACCCTGACGCCCTGGGAATGACCGTGTCGACAGCCCCAGTACCCTAGGCCATCCATAGTCTCATCCTGCCCTCCAAAAACCCACCCCATCCCAGCCTCCTAAATCTGAAGTCATCCTCACTGTCTTAGTTTAATGGGCCAAAACATAAAATGATCACACAAAACAATTTCTTTCCATAAAGCAATAAATATATATATTTCAAACTCTGTACAACAGACTGGAAACCTTCCAAGATAGAAAAATGAACTCATGTTATCCTTTTAACTGATTTGAAATGTTTTCCCCTCCCCCTCCCATGCCCAAAGTAGATGGCTCACACTTCAGGGCTCTCTGAGCACAGCCTGCCAAGGTCACCAGCTTCCAAGGGGCCCGGGAAGTGATGACCTCACTCTGAGGCTAGGGCTTTAAACCCCTGCCCTGAGGTCTTCTGTGCAGCCCCAGTGCAGAGGAAACTGAACCGTTTAGGTGGCTGTTGCCTGTAGGAGACCCTTCTTTGTCCAACACACCAAAAGGGGTGAGAAAAACAAATGAGAAACATCCCCCAAACACACACACTCAGGAAATCAACACCAATAAACCACAAACTGTTCCTCCCACTCCCTTCTTCAATGGACAGGCGTGAAAAGAGAAAGTTTCTTTCCTCTTTTGTTGACAAGTAACCCAGTAAGGCTGAAGACAGTGGCCTTGGGTCACATTGGGATCATCATGTGCCCCTGCAGAATGTCCATGAGGTTCTGAGCCCCTCTCTGCTGAGCCAACTCCAGGGGAGTGAGACCTGAAGAGTCCCTGTGGTGGAGATCAGATTCAGGAGCAAGGAAGCTGACCACGGAGCTATGGCCCTCTCGAATCGCCAGATGGATGGGGAGTGACCCAGTGCTGTCCAGGGAATTGACATCAGCACCATGCTCCACCAGAACCTTCAGGGTATCCAGGAACCCAGTGCGAGCCGCATCATGCACAGGACTAGTACCGGAGGCATCTTGGACATTGGGGCTCGCGCCTTGCTTCAGGAGTTCCAGAGCAACTGCTGGACTTCCAAACATCATGACCTATGGGAATGGGGAGCAGAAAGTCAGGAGGTTCCCAGTGGAGAAGGGTCAGGTAGAATAAAGAGGTCTATCAGAAATCCAAAGCACAGAGGAGGGATCCTTAGGGAATGGGGACACCCCAGCAAAGTCAGGCCCCAAGGGCTCAGACTGGGACCCCATAGAACAGATTCTTAGAAAATAAGGACCCCCCACACACACCTTCTAAGCCCCACCCCCATCCTTGTCAGAGACAGGATGTCTTTCTGGATGTTCTGGAATTCTCTCTGTAGACCACGTTGGTCTCAAATTCATAGAGATCCACCTGTATCTGCCTCCCAAGTGCTGGGATTAAAGATTAAGTGCTGGGTTAATTTGTGTCACCACTGTGTAGCTCAACGGTCCCTTAAGAACAACAACAAAAAGCCCTAACTGTAAAAGTGACTCTCATGAAAACATTAAAGCGCCAGGCATAGTGACACACTCTCATAATCCCGGGACCTCAGAGGCTCAGGCAGGAGGAGGCTCAAGTTCAAGGCCAGTCTGAGATGCAGAGTGAGACTTTGTTTCAAAAATAAAAAAAGATGGGGCTGGTGAGATGGCTCAGCCCGACTGCTCTTCCGAAGGTGATAAGTTCAAATCCCAGCATCCACATGGTGGCTCACAACCATCCCTAACGAGATCTGGCGCCCTCTTCTGGAGTGTCTGAAGACAGCTACAGTGTACTTACATATAATAAATAAAATAAATCTTAAAAAATAAATAAATAAATAAATAAAAAAAAAAAGAAAGCCTTTAATCCCAGCACTTGGGAGGCAGAGGCAGGCGGATTTCTGAGTTCGAGGCCAGCCTGGTCTACAAAGTGAGTTCCAGGACAGCCAGGGCTATACAGAGAAACCCTGTCTCGAAAAACCAAAAAAAATAAATAAATAAATAAATAAATAAATATAAAAAAAGAAAATGAAGAAGCAAGAGAAGTAAAGAGAATGGATGAGAAGGGGAACCGGCCGGGCGGTGTGGCACACGCCTTTAGTCCCAGCACCTGGGAGGCAGAGGCAAGCAGATTTCTGAGTTCAAAGCCAGCCTGGTCTACAGAGTGAGTTCCAGGACAGCCAGACAGCCAGCGCTACACAGAGAAACCCTGTCTTGGAGAGAGAGAGAGAGAGAGAGAGAGAGAACCAGGAAGGTCTAAAAGCCTCTTTGAGGGACAGAGCAGTCCCATATGTGTGATCATTAGGGCTGTAAAGCCCCTCCAACACTACAACCCTATAATCTGGGAACTACATAGAATTCTTGAGAAAAGAGATGCTCTAGACAATTTGGATCCCCTTTGTCGAGGAATAACTTCCTTAGACATAGGCATGATCTTCAGAATGTATGAGTACCCATGAAAAGGTAGGACTCTCTTATAAATGCCGCCCAAATTACTGGGCCTTCAAGCAATAAGAAATCGTTTTTGTTACTAGGCACGCAGAAGATACAAAAGGGGAAAACTCTACATCATCTGCTGAAATAACCAGAGAGCCTTCAAGAGGACACCCTGGGGTGGGGGGGGGGGAGGCAAAAAGGCTATCTCCTCTGGATAAGACATGCATGCCATCTTCCAGAGATCGAATGTCTTTAAGGAGCCTCAAGAAATATAAGCTGTCCTCGAGGACTGGCACGAAAAGAAGAACCCCAACACACCCACAGAATAATGGTCTGCAGCGAAACTGAATCTTTCAGGCTATTAGACAAGAGCTAAGAAGCCATCCCCTCCCCCATCGCATCCTCATCACCTAGTCAACGTTGGTGCAAGCAAGAACTAGACTTAGGGGATCACCAACCCGGGTCAGGAGATTTGCAGGGATGGGGTTTGGGGGCCGGGGGACAGCCAGGCCTCACCTGCAAGGCCGTCTTGCCAAAGCGGTTCAAGGCGTCAGGATGCACCAGCTCCCGGTGAAGAAGGCGGCGGACCTCTTGCACGTCGCCACGGGCCGCTGCGCCACTCAACCGGTCGCCGTCGCAGACTTCTTCCAGGAGCATAGTGGATACTGGTGTTCTGTGAAACCCACCCAACCCCAAGCCCAGTTCAGGTCAGGGCTGGGGAACCAGCAAGAGCTGGATCAGAACACTAGGGGCTGCGGTGCCACCAGGGCCAACTCTATGGTTATTTCCCGGCCGCAGAGCCTGCGCCCTCCGCCGGTACGACCCCAGCTTTCGCAGCCAGCTCCTCCCCCTGTCACCGAGAGAGGCAGCGGGGAACCCCGCCCAGCCCTTCGGCGCCCGCCCCTTGAGCCGGGTCTCCCCAGACTCACCCTCCCTCCTCTCCTTGCGCGGGCGGGGTCGGCTCTGAACCGGCGCTATACCGGCCGCCGGAGTCAGCCGCTAGTGGGCGAGGCAAGTCCGGCCCAGGCCCCGCCCAGAGCGCCCTTGTTTTCTTACAAACTCGCAACAGAGTAGCGGGAGCCGCTTTGCCCAGCGCCCGACCTCGATTAGTCCCGCCTGCTGGGGATATCAGCCAATCAGCACGCGTTGCTGGGGAGGTTCGTCTCACCCGAAGCGGTGGCGTGACTCCTGATTGGTCAGCGTGCAGCGACCGGTGGAGCTGCCCGCCACAGCAGGATTTTTTGGTTTTTCAAAACCGGCGGGCGGGCGGGAAAGAGGAGAAGGTTTAACTGACCCCAGCGGAGAGGCTGGAGACAGGCTGGCGCGGGCCCATCCTGGATCTTTAGCGCCTCCGGGAGGAAGGGAGGCAGGACTGGAAACTCCTATAATTGGAACATTCTATTCATTCTTGTACAACGGAAATGCTAATAAGCAAGCTCTTAATGTGCGAACCGGAGCTTAGTCGACTGCTGGGTTAAAGGAACGGCTTCTGAGTGGTAAAGCGCGGTGCCTTCTAACATTTTTGTTTTGTTTGCTTTTGGTTTTTTTCGAGACAGGGTTTCTCTGTGTAGCCCTGGCTGTCCTGGAACTCACTCTGTAAACCCGCCTGCCTCTCCCTCCCAAATGCCGGGATCAGAGGCGTTCGCCACCCGGCTTTTGTTTATTTTTATGCTTCTGCAACAGGGTCTCTCTGTGTAGCCTTAGCTGGCCTGAAACTCACTAGATCTGTTTGAACTCAAAATCCACTTGCCTCCTCTGCCGTTCGTGCTGGGATTAAAGGAATGGGCTACCAAGATGGTCTCCTTTGATTGATTTATTTATGTGTTTATTTATTTAGATAACCTGAAAGATGGATCAATGGCTGCTCTTGTAGAAGATCTAGGATTTAATTTCAGCAACCATGTGACAGTTTAGCCATCAGTAACTCCAGCTCCAGGGATCCAACATCCTCTTTTGACCTATACCAACATGGTGCACATAGCCACATATTGTAATAATTCTCTTTTAGATTTTTCTAAGTTTTTCAAGACAGGGTCTTACTATGTAACCCTGGCTGTCCTAGAACTCCCTATGTAGGCCAGACTGCCCTTCACCTGCCGGCCTTTGCCTCCCAAATGCAAAGGATTAAAGGTGTGCACCATTACATCCAGCAATTTCCTCTTTTTTTTCTGCTTTTTTTTGTTTTGTTTTGTTGGGGTTTTTTTGTTGTTGTTGTTTTGTTTTGTTTTTCGAGACAGGGTTTCTCGTATAACCCTGGCTGGCCTGGAACTCACTTTGTAGACCAGGCTGGCCTGGAACTCAGAAATCCGCCTGCCTCTGCCTCCCGAGTGCTGGGATTAAAGGCATGTGCCACTACTGCCTGGCTCCTTTTTATTTTATTTATTTATTTTTTTAAAGATTTATTTTATTTATTATATGTAAGTACACTGTAGCTGTCTTCAGACACTCCAGAAGAGGGAGCCAGATCTTGTTACGGATGGTTGTGAGCCACCATGTGGTTGCTGGGATTTGAACTTATCACCTTCGGAAGAGCAGTCGGGTGCTCTTACCCGCTCAGCCATCTCACCAGCCCCTCCTTTTTATTTTTTATGTGCATTGATGTTTTGCCTGCATGCATGTCTGTGTGAGGGTGCCGAATCTAGAACTGGTGTTACAGATGTGAGCTGCCATGTGGGTGCTGGGAATTAAACCCAGGTCCTTTGGAGGAGCAAGCAGCCTTAACTGGTGAGCCATCTCATCTCTCCAGTCTGGCAATTGTCTTTAAAGGTTTTTTTGTTTGTTTGTTTTGTTTTTTAAGGGTCTTATATAGCCCAGGCTGGCCTCCAATTACAATATGTAGCCAAGGATAAACACCGGAGCCTCTGAATGCCACTCCCAAGTGCTACTATAGTATAGTCCATGTAGTGTTGGGCATGGAACCCAGGCTTCATGGAGGTGACGAAATCACTCTACTAACTGATCTATAAGCCACTGCCCCTAAAATTTTTTTTTTATTGAGACAAGGTCTTTTATAGCCTACGCTGGCCTCAAATTTACTACATCTAGACTAATCTCAGACTCTTGATCACCTTACCTCTATCTCTTGAATGCTGGGATTATAGGTCTCTGCCATCATGTTTATAGACTAAAGCCTGGAGGGGGGGATAAGGGAGGGGGTATTGTGGCGCATGTCTTCATTCCCAGAGGCAGGCGAATCTTTGAGTTCAATGTAAACCTGGTCCACAGAGTGAGTTCCAACACGGTCCAGGCTACACAGAGGAACCCTGTCTCGAAAACAAACAAAAACCAAAAATAATCCCTCTCCCCCCAAAATAGACTAAAGCTAGAAATGTTAATTACTGAGAAAAGAAATATGGTCTAGCTCAGGTTAAGCAGTCCTTGTTGAACAGAAAGTCGGCCTGACCAGGTCTGCCATGTGGTTCTGGGAGGTGAGTTTTACCAAGAAGCTCCTGAGGTGACCATCTCTCTCAGCTCACAGACACAGCTCCTGAGGTGGCCATCTCTCTCAGCTCACAGACACAAATCCTGAGGTGGCCATCTCTCTCAGCTCACAGACACAGCTCCTGAGGTGGCCATCTCTCTCAGCTCACAGACACAAATCCTGAGGTGGCCATCTCTCTCAGCTCACAGACACAGCTCCTGAGGTGGCCATCTCTCTCAGCTCACAGACACAGCTCCTGAGGTGGCCATCTCTCTCAGCTCACAGACATAGCTCCTGAGGTGGCCATCTCTCTGAGCCCACAGACACAACTCTTGAGGTGACACCCAGTCTAGGCCAGGAGATGTCACTGAATTTTTCTGAGTACTAAATGGTGTGGAGGTGATAAAGAGGGCCATTAAACCCTGTAATCTTGGCACCCAGGAGTCTGAGGCAGGAGGATTAAGCTGTAGGCCAGCCTGGGCTAGATGGCTAGTTTTCAAAACTCTCAAACATAATCTCAAATGTGGTGGCAGACATCTTTAATCCCAGCATTCCCAATCAGGAGGCAGAGGCAGGTGGATCTCTGAGTTCAAGGCCAGTCTGATATAAATTGTAAATTCTAGGACAGTCAGGGCTACATAGTAAGGATCTGTCTTAAAAAAAAACAAACAAGACAGACAGAAGACAAGACTTATTCATTAAAAGACATACTGCTCTTTTCTAGGACTTGAGTTTGGCTCCTAGCACCCACACCAGAAGGCTCACAGCTGCCTGTGACTGCGGCTCCAGGACGATCTGAAGCCTCTGCAGACACCCACACGGACCTATGCACGCCCACATGGACCTATGCACGCCCACACGGACCTATGCACGCCCACACGGACCTATGCACGCCCACATACAAGTACACACACACATAAAATATTTAAAATATTTTTCTGCAGTCAGAAGTTGGAGATGGAGATGCTGTGCATGTCAGAAATCTCTCGGAAGCAAAGGCTTCATTGCTCCAGGGCAAGCCTGAAACCAGCCTGGACTACAAGAGACTTTGTCTCAAAAATAAAAGCAAAACAGGAGAAAACAACTGGTCATGGGCCTCATGCCTGTAATCCACCCACATGTGGAAGGCAGAGGCAGGAGGAACGCTGAAAGTCAGAGGACAGCCAGGCCCTATCTTCAAAAATCAAAACAACAAAAAAACAAGACATCATAAAATAGGCACTTGCTGCATATACAAAGGGCTGGAGGTACGGTACAGAAAGGGAGACCAGGAGGGCAGGAAGGCGGGCGGGGGTGGTGTGGTGGTGTGCACAACATACCTAGGCCTGCAGTAACTTTTTAACAAGATGGGAAGGCCACCAGGATTAAGCAGGCCAATAATGTACTGATAGATTGTACAGGAACCGCATGGCTACAGAGGGCATCAGACAGTAATAGGGCATAAATGGAAAGTTGTGGAGGAACCAGAATGAACAAGATTGACAAGTAATCAGTGAGGCTCCCACACAAGCGCTTCCCGTCCTTTCCAGTCCCTACCCAAGAAGCACACTCACAGCTGTTAGATTCATTTTAATGATACCCTAAAACCCAGAGGGAGGACCAGTGGCCTTGGCTCAGCAGCTATAAAAGGTGGGCCCTGGATCTGCCCAAGGCAGTTTACTGCAAGAAGGCACTCATGGGAGGCGAGCAGGGCAGCGAATTCAGGCCCTCCCATATTTCTTCATATAAAATTAGGGTGGGACACAGAGAAACCACCCCAGATGGCTGAGAGAGGTAAAGGGGGTTAGGTGTGGGCAGCAAGGATGTGTTAAGTCAGTGCCCCAATCCTGCACGCACTCCCACTCGCGCTCGCACACTCACAAACACACACACAGCTCTTTAAAGTCTGCAGCTGGTATCTGGGGAGATAGAAGCCCCACTTCTTCTCCCTTCTAGCTGGTACGAAGTTGATAATCTGCAGGGAAAAAAAAAAATGAGCAGGGATCATCTAAAAGCTGAGAAAGGGGAAAGAAGGAGAGTCTTCCAACAGCCACAGAATCTATTCTGGGCCCTAACACACAGAATTACCCCTGCAAATACTTCACAATGCTGCTTATTAGGGCTTATAGGCTTGGGACATGGCTCAAAAGTAGAACCATGGGGGCTGGTGAGATGGCTCAGCGGGTAAGAGCACCCGACTGCTCTTCCGAAGGTGATAAGTTCAAATCCCAGCAACCACATGGTGGCTCACAACCATCTGTAACAAGATCTGGCTCCCTCTTCTGGAGTGTCTGAAGACAGCTACAGTGTACTTACATATAATAAATAAAATAAATCTTTAAAAAAAAAAAAAAAAAAAAGTAGAACCATGCCTGGAATTCCAGATGTGGCTGGATGGCAGAACTCCTCCTTATCACATGTAAAGCCCTGGTTTCTAGCTTTAAAATCACACACACACAAAAGAAAGTTTTTCTTATATCAGGATCGATTCCACAGACACCTCACACACAGGCAGCATCTGGAGGTGCTAAGTGTCCAGCAAAATTTTGCTGGATTTCGTTGTCACCCTGGAGTGGGCCAGCTACTCCTTTTAAAAGATGTATAAGCTGAAGCCCAAGGAAACATGGTAAGGACAGGTATGGTGTTATACATGCTAAAATGTAGACCTGCCCCAAACATAGCATCAAAGTCCTCAGTCCCCAAGCCTCCTTAACCATACTGTCCCAGAAAGCCCCGCCTGCCACCTTACCACCACTCTGCGTGATGTAACGGACCCAGGGCAGGGCCTGGTACCCACTTTTCTCGATGATCTTCATGTAACGGACCTGGAAGAACGTAAAGGGATGTGGTTCAGTAGTGAGCTCCCTCCTAGCATCCTCTAGTACCTGGGGTGGACTCCGAGGTAGAGTCCCTGCCTAGCATGTGCCAGTCCCTGAATTCAATCCCCACTATTTGGGGGAGGGAGGTATTGGGAGGGTGAGGTGAATAAAGTCAGAAGGAAAAGTGGTGGCTTATGTCAAGGAAACATACAGGGCACACTTTAGGATGATACTAACTGCAAGTCTGGGCATGATATGAGTGAAGAGGCAATCCAGGACAATAGGGGAGGGGAGCAGACAGGAGAGCACAGAACAGAGCTGGGGATCAAAAGAATAGGAATTCCTATTCAAAAGAATAGGAATACAAAGAAAGCCAAAGAAAAGAAAAGAAAAAAGAAAGAAAGAAAAGAGAATAAGGAATGCTCTGTGGGTGGATGAAGGCGGGGATGGATAGTGACTGATGGGGGAGGGTGCACTGGAGATGTGACCAGTGGGGAGGAAAAGCCCCAGTCTGAGAACAGAAGATAGCATTCCTAGGCAGAGACAAAGAAGAAATGGAGAACCTAGCATGAGGACACATGAATGTCAAACAGGACTTGGAAATCTACACAGGACGCCATAAATTTGATTCCAGCCTGGCTTTATAGTAAGTTGAGACCAGCCTGGACTTCAGAGTCGAATTCTTGGCTAGCATGGGTTACAAAATAAAAATGCCTGGTGTTGGGGGCTGGTGAGATGGCTCAGCGGGTTAGACCACCCGACTGCTCTTCCAAAGGTGATGAATTCAAATTCCAGCAACCACATGGTGGCTTACAACCACCCGTAACAAGATCTGATGCCCTCCTCTGGTGAGTCTGAAGTCAGCTACAGCGTACTTATGAAGAACAATAGGAAATGAATCCTTGGACTGGAGAGACCAACCAGAGCGGGCGAGGCTGTCTGAAGCGAGCGGAGCTGAACGGGGACGGCGGAGCAAGCGGGGACAGCCAGAGCTAGTGGGGCCGGAGCGAGTGTGGCCAAAACGGGGACGGCCGGAACGAGCAGGGCTAACCGAAGCAAGCGGAGCGAGCGGGGCCGACTGGAACAAGCAGGGGCCGTATGGGGGTGGCCGGGAGCGAGTGGGGTTGACCGGAACAAGGGGGAAAAAAAATGCCTGGTGTGGTGGTGCACTGTAGAGAGCGGCAGTTGCTCCGGAATGGCAGTTGCTCAGGAATGGCAGTTGCTCAGGAATGGCAGTTGCTCCGGAATGGCAGTTGCTCAGGAATGGCAGTTGCTCAGGAATGGCAGTTGCTCTGGAGTGGCAGTTGCTCCGGAATGGCAGTTGCTTGGGAAAACCCGGGCTCTCTCTTCAGGCCCTCCTCAAGCAGTAGCCCCTCCCGAAGGGAAAATATGCTAATGAGGCACTGCTTGTAGTACCAATGAAGGGAAAATATGCTAATGGGTGTGGCTTGTGGTACCAATGAACAGGCCACATGCAAATGAGGTGTGGCTTGGTGCACCAATCCGCATCCACTACAACAACCCCTCCCCTTCCCTGGGAGAGTATAAAAGCAGCAGCTCTGCTGCTGTCCAGAGTCCTGGGAATCAACTATCAAGGTGCTCCTGAATAAAGCTGAATGAGAAGATCCCGGTGGTGGCGTGACTTTCTTGCTGGTCGTCGGAGGCAGGGAGGCGCGCCGCAGTACACACCTCAGATCTCAGCACTTGGAGGCAGAGCAGGCAGGTCTCTATGGTACAATGCTGCCTGGTCTACATAGCAAGTTTCCAAGTTCCTGGTCAGCTTGGCTACAGCAAGATCCTACCTCAAACAAAACAAAAACTAAAAGGAGGCACTAAAAGGAGGCACTAAAAGGGGGCTTGGACTGATAGCTATCGTGTGTCAACCTGACACAAGCTAGACTCATCAGAGAGGAAGGCACCTCTGCTGAGGAGATGCCTCCATGAGATTCAGCTGTAAGGCATTTTCTCAGTTAGTGATCAATGGGGGAGGGCCCAGCATGGTGGGTGGTGCCATCCCTGGACTGGTAGTACTGGGTTCTATAAGAAAGTACCTTGAAAACCGGGCGTGGTGGCGCATGCCTTTAATCCCAGCGCTCAGGAGGCAGAGACAGGCGGATTTCTGAGTTCCAGGACAGCCTGGTCTACAAGTGAGTCCCAGGACAGCCAGGACTACACAGAGAAACCCTGTCTCAAAAAAAAAAAAAAAATCAAGAAAGTACCTTGAGCAAGCCATGAAATGCAAGCCAGTAAGCAGCACCCCTCCATGGCCTCTGCCTCAGTTCCTGCCTCCAGGTTCCACCCTGCTTGAGCTCCTGTCCTGACTTCCTCCAATGATGAAGTCAGCCAAATAAATCCTTCCCTCCCCAGCTTGCATTTTGGTCATGGTGTTTGTCACAGCAATCCCTAGAAACCCTAAGATAGAGCTGGAGATATGGCTCAGTAGTTAAGAGCTCTGGCTGTTCTTCCAGAGGACTTGGGTTAGAGTACATCATCCATTCAGTGAATGGAAACTTGTAACCTCAGCTCTAGAAGATCTGACACCATCTCCTGACCTTTACAGGTAATGCTCACACATGGAACACAGACACACGGAAAACACTGATACACGAAATAAATAAAAGCTCAAATGAATAAATGAGACGTGCTTTGAGAGGTGACTTAGCCAAGAGGGAGGGAGGGTGGGAGGGTACCTCTCCAGCCTTGGTCCTCACCTGGATGCCGGAAACAGTAAAGTATGGAATCTCAAACTTGACCCCGATGGGTGGCCGGCCCTCTACCTCCTCAGTTTCCACGCTGGGGAGGCCAAAGTGGGCACGCATCAAGTACTCCTTGCCCCCCTGTGGATACACAGAGGCATCAGACTCTCTGAGTTATCCCCCTGTCTCTCAGACCACCCTCACTGCAACGTACCTGTCCATTGCACAGACTTCAAACTCAAGAGTGTTGGCTGAGACCCATAGGAAAAAATCTGTGCTAGTACAAGCAAGAGAAGGGTGCTAACTCTTGTTCTTCATTCTAGAGGAGACACACAGACAGACAGACAGACAGACAGACAGACACACACACACACACACACACACACACACACACACGGAGTAACAATAAAATGAAGCCACTAGTGCTCTAAGAATGTGAGTCTTATTTGGACACTGTGACACACACACACACACACACACACACACACACACACACACACACATCTTTAATCCCAGTATTTGGGAGGCCGAGGCAAGTAGATTTCTCTGAGTTCAAGACCAGCCCAGTCTACATAGCAAGTTCCAATCTAGCCATGACTACATGTCTAAAAACCAACAAAAACAAAATGAATATGGGTCAACTGTCATCCAACCCATTTCACAGATGAGCTGAGTTTATGAAGGAGAAAGTAGGAACCAAGGCTTCTCTAAAGGGCTTGGGGGAGCTGGGGGGGGCTGTTTCAGGAGGCCTCAGCTTCTCCACCTTTGATTGGTTTGGTCTGGTTTGGTTTGATTTTTCAAAGGGGGTCTTATGCAGTGTAGGAAAGGATAAGTCTGAATTCTTTATCCTCCTGCCTCCACCTCCCAAACAGGAAAAGGAGAAGCATGGGCCACACACTGCACCTTAGTCCATGTGAGGTTCTCTGGGACAGGCGCCTCCTCCTGTCACGTGACCTAGGCAAGCCCCACCCACCCGGGCCCCACCTTTCCCAGTACTCACAGGGAACGACTTGATGCTCCAGATGACGACATTCTTCTCAGGCACATACTTGGCACTGCCCACACTGGTCTTGAAGCGTGGAGAGTCTGCATCACTAGGTACAGGCACCGAGATTTCCACGCCATTGGCCACCGACTGCTTCTTAAACTGACCCTTGGCCTGCCAGGAGAGAGCAGGAGGCAAAAAGAAGTCACTCGTGAGCAAGACTTAGTGGCGAATACTTGTGATCCCAGCTACTCTGGAAACCGAGGTAGGAGGATCTCAAGTTCAAGGCCAGCCTGAACTATAGAGACTTTGTTCAAAGCCACCTAGACAGTTAAGTGAGATCCTTTTTGAAAATAAGGATGGCAATCTAGCCTGGTGGCAGACTAAGGGCCTAGTGTATAAGAGGCCCTGGTGAGACGGCTCAGCAGGTCTAACGACTTGCTGCCGAGGCTGAGAACCTGAGTTCAATCCCTGGCACCCACACTGTAGAGAGAAGCAACTCCTGTAAGTGTCCTTTACCTCCATGCCATGTGCCTTCCCACACTCATACACATACACAAAATAAACAAAAATAGAAATGGCCCGGTATGGTAGCACATACCTTTAATCCCAGCATGTGAGAGGCACAGGCAGGTAGACCTTTGAGGTTGAGGCCAGCCTGGTTTACAGAACAAGTTGCAGGACTGCCAGGACTACACAAAAAAAACCCTTGAAACACCCTCCTGCAATTAAATTAAATTAAATTACAATGTAATAAAAATAAGCAGTAGCCAGGTACAGTGGCACATGCCTTTAACCCCTGTACTTGGGAGGCAGAAGCAGAGGGAGGCCTCTCTCCATTACTTTTAAGGCCAGCCTGGTCTATAATAAGTTCTATGATAGCCAGATCTACATAGTGAGACCCTGTCTAAAAATAAATAAATAGCTGGGTGATGGTGGTGCATGGCTTTAATTCCAGCACTTAGGAGGCAGAGGCAGGTAAATTTCGGCGATTGAGGCCAGCCTGGTCTACAGAAAGTTCCAGGATGGCCAGGGCCACACAGAGAAACCCTGTCTTGGAAAAAACAAAAACAAAATGAAAGAAAACAAACAATCCTGTTCTCCCCCAATTTTACAAATAAACAAATAAACAGGATCCAAGTGTGACAACCAACAACTGTATGCCTGAACTGGGAAAGAAGCAGGAAGATCAGGAGTTCCAGGTCATCCCTGACCCCACACCCAGGTTTGTACATATACATGAATAAATAATAAATAAAGATGTAAACTAAGAAAATGTTTGTATGCCAATAAAATCTGTTTAAAGCCAGGTATTGTGGTACAAACCTGTACAGAGTATGTTTGTAAGTTCAGAGCCAGCCAGGGCTCTAAAATGAGACCGTGCATAAAGAAAGCAGCTGGTGGCGCATGCCTTTAATCCCACCCAGCAGCTGGGAGGCAGAGGCAGGTGGATCTCTCTGAGTTTGAGGCCAGCCTGGTCTACATAGTGAGTTCCAGGACAGGACAGCCCGGGCTACACAGAGAAACTCTTTCTTAAAAGGAAAAAAAAAGCCGGGCGTGGTGGCGCAGGCCTTTAATCCCAGCACTCAGGAGGCAGAGGCAAGCGGATTTCTGAGTTCGAGGCCAGCCTGGTCTACAAAGTGAGTTCCAGGACAGCCAGGGCTATACAGAGAAACCCTGTCTCAAAAAAACAAAACAAAACAAAAGGCAAAAAAAATCCTGGAAAGATGGTTCACTGGTTAAGATGACATGTTACTATTGCAGGGGACCCAGTGTTGGTTCCTAACACCCACAAGGCAGTTCACAATAATCTATAGCTCAGTTCCATGGGATTTCACACTGTTTCCTGCCTCCAAGGCACATAGACTGCACATACATAAATACAGATAAAGATCTATTCACATAAAATACAAACAAGTGTTATGGGGCTGGAGAGACGGCTCAGTGCTTAAGAGCACTGGCTGCTCTTCCAGAGGATCCGGGTTCAATTCCCCAGAACCCACATAGCAGCTCACAACTATTTATAACTCCAGTTCCAGGGATCCAACATCCTCACAGACATTCATGCAGGCAAAACACAGTGCACATGAAAGAAAAATAAATAAACTTTAAAATGTTAAACACATAAGTAAGGGCTGAGAATATGGATACATCTTTAGATCCATTCCTTAGGAGGCAGGCTGATCTCTGAGTTTGAGGTTTTCCTAAGCAACACAGAGGTCAGCCAGGATTACATAGTAAGATCTTGCTTTAAAAGAAAAAAAACATACAACATACAACACAAACACACACACACACACACACACACACACACACACAAACACACATACACAAAACAACGAACCCAGACAGGCTAGAGAGATGGCTCATCCATTAAGAACACTGACTGCACTGACCTGAGTTCAATTCCCAGCAACCACATGGTGGCTTACAACCATCTGTAATGGGATCTGATGCCCTCTTCTGGTGTGTCTGAAGACAGCCACAGCATAAAATAAATAAATATATATACATATATAAAATCTGGAGAGAGAGCTCAGTGAAGAACACTGGCTGCGCTTGCAGAGGATTCCAGTTTGATTCCCAGCACCCATATGGCAGCTCACAACCATCCATCACTCCAGTTCCAGGGGGCCCAATCCCCTCTTCTGGCCTCCATGAGCACTAGGCACATCTTGCCTATCAACATACATGCAGGCAAAACACCCACACACACAAAATTAAGGGGAAAAGGACTTAAAAACAAACAGAAATCCCGAATACGCAGCCAGGAGCCCAGCTCGTGAGAAGACGCCTTGGAAGCTGCACTAAGAAAGCTTCCCCTGGGCTCACCTTTACCATGATCTCCACTCGGCTGTGGGAGAATTTCTCAATGACTGACTCGATCCAGATCAGGGGTTTGACCTGCAGCAGAAGAGAAGGCTGTTTTCACAGATTCTGACATCCTCTCTTATCCACTGCCTACCTCTGCTTGGGCTGGGTCATGGCTCACCTGGGTGCTAAGCCGGTAGGACATGAGTTCAAAGTCCCCATCTGGGGGTATGAAGGAGATGGTGCGGTCGTTGTCAAAGCGTGAAAGCCTCACACACTGGTGGAATTTCACATCTTCCAGTTCCACAGACTTGTTCTTACTGCCTGAAACTCAGAGTGGAGCAAGAAGAGTGATCCTGGAGCTGAGAGGAGACTGCCCCGCCATCCCCACTGTGGAGCTGAGGAGGGACTGCCCTGCCATCCCCACTGGCCACGATCCTGGGCTGAGTGGGGAGATGAAACACAAGCCCGGAGTCTGCAGCCCACCCCTAAGCGTCTGCTCTCTATGTTCATTTCATTGGATTTGGAGTTTATTTTCCTAAAACTTTTAGTAGGATTTTTGTTTGTCTGTTCTCTAACATAGCCTTGAGTGTCTAAGAATTCCACATGTAGACCAGGCTAGTTTCCAACTCACAGAGATCTACTTGTTTCTGGGAGCCACCACACCCAGCACGGATTTTAGTATTTTTAATTAGACGAAGGTTTGTGTGTTTGGGTGATTTTATATGCATGCATGTGCTGCTGCCCACAGAGGCCAGAAGATGTCAGATCTCTTGGAGCTGATGTCAGATCTCTTGGAGCTGAGGTTGTAAATGGTTGTGAGACACTTGCTATAGGTGCTGGGAACTGAACTCAGGTCCTTGGCAGGACCAAGAAATGCACTGAGCCACTGTGCTGCCTTTCCAGACCCTAATTTCCTCTTCATGTGCATGTGTATACTGTAAGTATATTTATTGCCGGGCAGTGGTGGCACACACCTTTAATCCTAGCACTTGGGAGGCAGAGGCAGGCAGAGACAGGGTTTCTCTGTATAGCCCTGGCTGTCCTGGAACTCACTCTGTAGACCAGGCTGGCCTCGAACTCAGAAATCTGCCCGGATTTCTGCAGGCAGATTTCTGAGTTCGTGGCCAGCCTGGTCTACAGAGTGAGTTCCAGGACAGCCAAGGCTACACAGAGAAACCCTGTCTCAAAAAAACAAAAAAAAAGAAGACAACTCAGGTGTCTTTCCTCCGGTGTCATCCACCCTGTGTTTGTTTGGTTTGGTTTTGCCCCAGATAGCATTTCTCCTTGGCCTAGAACTTGCTGATTGGATTGGGCTAGCCTCCTGGGAATTTCCATTTTTCCCCTTCTCATAGAGCTCCCACTAACTTAAGGAGAAGATGACCCTGAACTCCTAACCCTTCTGCCTCAGTCTCCAGAGTGCTGAGGCGACAGGCAGGGATCCCCATGCCGGCCTCTGTGAGATGTTTAAATATTATTATTAACCTGTCCCCTCCAACCCCACTAGAATGTCAAGGCCAGAAATGGGTTTGGTCTGCAGCCGGCTCATTAACAAAGAAAGCAATTGTTAGGTGAACTTTGCTGCTGACATGCAATCACTGGAGGGAATGAGAACACTTATCTCAGAACTGGCTGCTGTCTAGGAGGCCTCTGGTTGCTTCCTAGCCTATTCCCAGGAAGAGGTCCCGCCCTCCCTCCAATCTTACGGCCAGTAAGCTCAAAGAGCACTCGGTCATTGAGGCCCAGCCGCAGCTCTGGCATCCCAGACAGAAACACCTTCAGCTTGATGGTGCCCACAATCTCGCTGAGCAAGACACTCCCATTAGCATTGACCTGCAAAGGGGGTTTCCCAATATGGGGTGTCAACAGGTACAGAGTCTCCCTCTCCTCCCCCAGGACATGAGGCATAGGACTCACCAGAAGGTTAACAGACTCTATGACATCAATGAAGACCTCGTTCTTTTTGTACTTGATACCCTCGGAGCGCCAGGACACCGCATTGGTGACAGTAGGTGGCACACGAGACTTGCCCGTCTCCAGCTTGTTGCCCTGTTGCGTGATGTACTCCTGCAGGATCTTGCTGTCCGTGGTCTGCGGAAAGCCGAAGTCCATGAGCTCGTCCAGCAGCTCGTACACGATGACAAAGTTGTCTCGGATGCTCTCCTCCTCCAGCTCCTTAAAGTACTCGCAGAAGACCTGGGCACGGGTCCCAGGACAGACACCATGTAAGCTGGGGATGCCCTCAGCCAGCCAGTAAGCAATTATACACTGCCTACTGTGTGCCTGGACTGCAAACAAAGGGACCTGCGCCTCTCTCTCATAGAGCAATTTAATTAGGAAAAGGGACAGATCAAGGATGTGGAATGTGGAGGAGGGAAAAGGCAGTGGACACCTGTGCCGTGAAGCCCCAGAAGACAGCCAGAGGGAGTGTACAACGGCTTCTCTGGGTGTGGGTACAATACTGGGGCTGAAGAAAACCAGCACCTCACTTGTAGATCCGGATTCTACCACTGAGCCACACCCTAACCTCTCACTGAGTATTCCAGACAGGGGCTTTACTGAGGAGCCACACACCAGACTTTGCTTTTTGAGATGGTCTGGCTGAGGAACCTGGGTTGGCCGTGAGCTTTCCATCCTCTTCCTGTACCCTTCAAAGATCTAGAATGAAAGGTCTGGTCTATCCTGCTCCCTCTTAAAACAAAAATGTGTGGAGGCCAAATATGATGGCCCGTGTCTTTAGTCCAAGCACTCAGGAGGCAGATCCAAGTGGGCCTTCCCTTCGTGAGTTCAAGGTCAACCTGGTCTAGAGAGTGAACTCTGCAGACAGGACTAAATAGATCTTTTCTTTTCGTTTTTTTTTTTTTTTTTTTTTTTTGGTTTTTCAAGACAGGGTTTCTCTGTATAGCCCTAGCTATCCTGGAACTCAACTTTTGTAGACCAGGCTGGCCTCGAACTCAGAAACCCACCTGCCTCTGCCTCCTGAGTGCTGGGATTAAAGGCGTGCGCCACCACGTCCGGCCAATAGATCTTTTCTTAACAAACAAAACAAAACAAATGAACAAACAAAATGGCTTAGTAGTTAGGAGCCGCTCTTGTAGAGGGCCTGTGTATATCCCATATTCAGGTTCCAGCACCAAAATGGCAGCTCACAACTGTCTGTAATGCCAGTCCCAGGAGATCCTCTGTGTTCCGGCCTCTGCAGGCACTGCACACACGACATGCACAGACATACATGCAAGCAAAACACCCATATACATAAAAAAGTAAATAAATGTTTAATAAAGTGTATGTCGTAAATTTTGAAAACCTGCCGGGCGTAGTGGCGCATGCCTTTAATCCCAGCACTCGGGAGGCAGAAGCAGGTGGATTTCTGAGTTCGAGGACAGCCTGGTCTACAGAGTGAGTTCCAGGACAGCCAGGGCTATAAAGAGAAACCCTGTCTCAAAAGACAAAAAAAAAAAAAAAAAAAAAAAAAAAAAAAAAAAAAAAAAAAAAAAAAATCCAGGGAATCCACCTGTCTCCACATCCCCAGCACTGCGAACATAGCACGTGCAAGCACTTCGTAACTGTTTATGTAGATGCTAAAGAAGACTGAACTCAGGTTTTCATGACCAACAAGCACTACTGCAAACTATTCCTGATTTTATTTTAATGATATATTAATAGGTATAATAATAATAATAATAATAATAATAATAATAATAATAATAATAATAATTTCATCACTTGGGAGGCAGAGGCAGGCAAGTCTCTGTGAGTTCCAGGCACGATAGAGCTAGATGATGAAATCCTGTCTCAAAATTTTAAAAAATATATAAAATAATAAAAAGCCTTTCTGAGGTCTGGAGAGATGACGCAACGGTTAAAGTGCTTGCTGTTCTTGCAGAGGATCATGGTTCAGTTCCCAGCACTCACACAGCTGCTCAGAACTTCCTGCAGAAACTTCAGAACCAAGAAATCCAATGTCCTCTTCTGGCTTCTGCAGTCTCTCTCTCTCTCTCTCTCTCTCTCACACACACACACACACACACACACACACACACACACACACACACACAGAGGCACACACTTAGGCACACACATAAACACATAAAAGAAAAAGCAAATAAAACTTGGTCTTTTCTGGCCTCCCTGGGCATGTAGTGCACAAACATATATTCAGGTACTTTGTTCGTTTGTTTGTTTGTTTGTTTTTCGAGACAGGGTTTCTCTGTATAGCCCTGGCTATCCTGGAACTCACTTTGTAGACCAGGCTGGCCTTGAACTCAGAAATCCGCCTGCCTCTGCCTCCCTAAAGGCGTGCGCCACCACGCCTGGCTTACATTCAGGACTTTTATACACATATAATAAATTATAAAACAAAATTAAATTATTCTCCTGCTGGGCACAGTGGTACATACATGCCTTAAATTTCTGTACCTGGAAGTAAGTTCAGGCTAGCTTGGTTTATATACCAAACTCTAGGCCAGCCAGGACTACAAAGTGAGACACTACCCCCCCCCCCCAAAAAAAAAGAAAGAAAAGAAAAATAACTTCCAGATATATATAAGACAGTGGTTTTCAACCTTCCTAATGCTACAACCATCACACAGCTCCTCCTGCTGTGGTGACCTCAACCATAACATTTGTTGCTACTTCAGAACTGTCATTTTGCTACTGTTATGAATTGTAACATAAATATCTACTATGTGACCTCTGTGAGAGGGCCAATCGACCCCCAGTGGGGTCATAGCCCTCAGGCTGAGAAACATGGATTAAGATGTTTCATGTATACCTGAAACCCAAATACATTTCTTCAAGTCTTTGGTCCTACCCCTAGAATACTTCACAACACATATGCAGATTCTGAAATCCTGAGCCCTTCCAGCACCAAGCACATGGATGCTTAACCTGCATCTCCTGGGAAGGGAGGACGTCCTCCCCCAGCCTTTGACCCTCGCTCTGCTCACACCCCTTAGCCTGGCTCTATTCACACCTCAAAGCCTTTTCATCTACTGTGTCTTCTGTTGGAGACACTTCCTGTTACTTTAGCTCTTTTTCTTCCCTCCCGTTACAATAGCACCCTGTCACATTAGAAGACACAGAAACAAGGGATTCCTGAAGACCACAGAGCGGAGAAGAGGGATTACATCTTGTACCCTGTAGCTCAGATCTGGGTAAGAGGTGTGAGGAGGCATCAATAGTCAGAAGAAGACAGCACCTGACAGGGGTGAACACAACAAGCAGACTGACAGACCAGCTAGCCAATGAGAGACCAGCACCTACCTCCATAGTCTTATACAGACAGACAGACCAGTTAGCCAATGAGAGACCAGCACTTACCTCCACAGTCTTGTACAGAAAGGAGTACACCAGAGAGGCATTAGCGTTCTTCAGCGTGGTGGCCACCACTGGTGCAGTTAAGGTTAAGGAAAAAGCGACATTTTTGATGGAGTGGTGTTACATGTCCCCTGCTATCTCCCCACCCATTTCTACAGCCCCTTACCACAGGGACAACCTGAGTTTACGGCACATGTACTGTGCCAAATCTGCCCTCGGGTCTCTGCCCTCTGAGTCCGGTTCTCGGCACTCCTGCCCAGCATATGGGGTGGATGCAGTAGAGGTTACTGTGTTTGATCCACAAGAAGTGCACTCGGCCGTGGCTCAGCAGCGGGGCCAGCACACCCTCCTCCTCACGCTGCATAAGCAGCGGCATGAAGTGGTCAATCTCTGTCATGGGCACATCACCTTTGTAGTTTCTGCTAATCAGAGGCTAAGGGGAAAGAGAGAGGACTCCGTTACCACTAGTGCGCAGACCTAGGGCCTTAGGATGTCTACTCCTCTCCTAAACCTCCTTTCCTCCCATACACACTGGCCTCTTTTTTGTGTTATAGAGAGGGTGATACTTCACGTAGTAGCATAGGCTGGCCTTGAATTCAGAAGGGACAGAGGATGACCTTGAACTTCTCTGATCCTCCTGCTTCTGCCCTGGCCAGAGATACTATTACAAGCTCTCTGCCAAGTAAATTACCTCCACTGCCTGTCTTTTCTTTTCTTATTGATCTAGCCACTTTTTCTATGAAGCCCCGGCTGGTCTCAACTTCTCAATCCTCCTGCCTTAGTTTCTAGAGTGCTGGGGTCCCAGGTGTCTGCCACCATGCCAAGTTCCGTGTGGAACTCCCAGACATATCTGAGGGGTCCAGCTAAGACCCAAGCTCTGTATGCCTCATCTTCACGTGTATTATATGTATCACACAGCTAAAAGTATCAACTTTCTACTAATGAGTGTTATGCTGGGGATGGGCTGGGGTGGGGGCGGTGGAGGCATCCCCAGCTACATAGTAAGTTCAAAGCCAACCTAAACTCTAAGATTCTACCAAATAATAATAATAATTATTATTAATAATAAAGAAACTGGGCTAGAGTGTAGCTCAGCAGTAGAGGACTATCCTATCATGCATGAAATCCTTCAGACACCCATCAGTGAGCCTGGATGTGCTGGGCCTTGTCTTACCAAGGCCTGCCATCAGAGCTACCAGGGAAGCTGAGAGCAAAGGATGGCAAGTTCAAAGCCTTGCCAAGCTCCGGAGTGAATCTGAAGCCAGCCTGGGTAATTCAACCAGATAACATTTCAAAATAGAAATGCAGAGGGGGGACCATGAGGGAACTCAGTGGTTCTCAGTGGCTGAAGGTCTCGCCAAGCCTGACAGCCTGAGGTCCCACCCCAGCACCCACCCACACACAGGAACAGGACAGAACAGATTCTCACATATGCAGAGCAAATAAGTGTAATTTAAAAACTATGAAGAGCCGGGTGGTGGTGGTGGCGCACGCCTTTAATCCCAGCACTCGGGAGGCAGAGGCAGGCGGATTTCTGAGTTCGAGGCCAGCCTGGTCTACAAAGTGAGTTCCAGGACAGCCAGGGCTATACAGAGAAACCCTGTCTCGGAAAAAAAAAAAAAACAAAACAAAAAAACCAAAACTATGAAGAAGCCAGGCGTGGTGGCGCATGCCTTTAATCCCAGCACTAGGAAGGCAGAGGCAGGTGGATTTCTGAATTCAATGCCAGCCTGGTCTACAGAGTGAGTTCCAGGACAGCCAGGGCTACACAGAGAAACCCTGTCTCAAAAAACAAACAAACAAACAAACAAACAAAAACTATGAAGAGGATTAAGATGTAATTTAGTGAAAGTGTGCTGGCTTAGCTTGGGTTACACACACACACACTGAGGAGGAAGAGGAAGAGGAGGAATCTTTGCTTAGGAGTTCCGGTGCCTGTCACCTCTCAGCCTTGAGGCAGGCGCCTTTGTCTCCACTTTCCAGGCTGAAGAAGTTGAAGTTTTAAACTATGTCCACAAAAAGCAGAGACGTGGAGCTGAACCTCCCCTCCTGAGCCATTCCTCTTCAAGGTTATTTTATTTCTTTGTTTTGTCTTGCTATTGTAGCCCAGGCTGGCCTTGCCCTCCTGAGCTCAGATCATCCCTCTGACTTGGCTTCTAGAGTAGCTCGGATGACAGGTGCATGGTAGGACACCTGACCCCCTTGTTGTTATTGCTAGCCTCTTTTCACAGGCACTATTATTTTCTGTGGGTATGGTGTGTGTGTGAGCGCATGTGGATGCCTGGTGTGTGTGTGTGTGTGTGTGTGTGTGTGTGTGTGGTCAGAGGACAACTTTGTAGGTTGTCCATTCCCTTTCGCTTGGGTTTAAGACTTAAACTCAGGTCACCAAGCTTAGGCAGCCAGTGCCTGGGCTTGTTGATCCTGTTTTGTTTTTGAGACAGTGAGTGTGTCACTCACACACGTAGCTCAGGCTCCCTTGATTTCCTGATCCCTCTGCCTCCACCTCCCAAGTGCTGGTATTATGGCTGCTTATGCAGTGCACTGGGACCATACCTAGGTCTGTGTGCTAGGCCAGCCAGCAGACCACTGATGCACATGACCAGGCTGTCATTGCATCACATGGCTCTTGTTTTCATCTCTACCGCTCTAATCGCCACTGGAGAGGCTTGCAAGGATAGCCAGAGAGTTACACTTGGCGCATTTATTGAGCCCCAGGGTTGCAGAAGGACTGTGCTCACTGGTTCAGGGCGCTCAGATGGTGGGCATCTCATTTTACAAACACAAGAGGTGAAGCCCCTTGCCACGGACGCTGGCTGGAGAGGGCGGGTCCCCATTTCCCGGTCCTGAGCCCTAGTCCCGGGGCTCGCCCCGGCGTACCTCGATCCCTCGCCCTCTGCCTCACCTTGCCCTTGACGTCCAGAATGAAGACTGCCGAGGCCGACATGGTGGCAGCCCGTGAAGCTAGGAGGCGAGAGCGAGCTGCAGAGGCGGCAGAGCTGCGGCTTCCTTCTTCCTGCGGAAGAGCCTTCGCCCAGGTGAGCCGCCAGGTGAGCGCGTCTTAAAGGGGAGGCCTCCAGGTGAATGCGTCTTAAAGGGGAGGCCGCCAGGTGAGCGGCACGGTCGGCGGCAAATGCCAAAGCTGCTCCAGGAGTAAGGAAAGGGAGAATGTGAGGGGCGACTGCTGTCCTGTCTCAAGTTCTCCATCCATTCTCTCATCCGCCTACCCATGTATCCATCCATGCTCCGCTTCCACTCACCTATCCATTCACTCACCCATCCATCCATCCATCCATTCATCACCCCCTCCCACATACGTATACATCTACATTAACCCACCCATACATACACGGATCCATCCACCCAAGCATCCATCCACCCACCAGGCATCCGTCTGTTCGTGTGTCTATGTAACTTGTTCTCTCACCCACACACACCAGTCTCAACAGGACTTGGCCTGTTTCTATGTGTGACCCGGTACCCACCACTAGATGTTCAGTAATGTTAATCCTTCTCACACTATACATTTTACTACTTTCTGTTATTATTAGTATTGCTGTTGCTGCTAGTCGTGTTTTTTTTTTTTTTTCAAAACCGAGTTCTCTGTGTAGCCGTAGCTGGCCTCGAGTCCACCTGCGTCTGCCTCTCGAGTGCTGGGATTAAAGGTGCCACCATGTTTGGCTTGTGTTGTTTTTGTTTGTTTGTTTTGTGTTATTAATTCTAGAAGAAAGGTTGAGATAACCCAGATGGCCAGGAGCTCATTGTGTGGTCCAGACTGGCCACAGCCCTACAAGTTCTGTGATTAGTCACCAGCCACCATGTCTGACTTTGTTTTCCGTTTTCTAATTTCTTTTCTTTTCTTTGTTTTTTTAATATCCCAGGACCCTTAAACTCAAGATCATTCTGTCTCTGCTTTCCCATTGCTGGAATACCGTTTTGCGGAAGGTGATGGGGAAAAACCCCCACTCTAAACCTTAGCCCAGCCATCTACATGGCGCTCCGCTGTGGAAGGAACGTTTCCTGTGCAGTCGCCAGGGGGCGACAAAGCCCGTTTGGGCATCGGTGCGGGCTTTGACCTTTAACAGGCCCAGAGTCCAGATGCAGCTATGAGGATCTCCCAAAGCGATTGTCCTAAAGCAGAGAGGCTTGGGGCCTGTATGTAGAGCTTACCAGCCATCCCTCCGGAGGAAGCCGAGCACAGACAGTCTCAGGGCCACACAGCCAGGTTATCAAGCCACTATTCTCTTATTCTGGTTGTTTGACAGTCCTAGGGGGTGGAACGCCCACCTTTGCGGGTGACAGGCAAGCCCTGTGCCCCTGGTTACACTCCCAGCCCTTGATGTTTTTGTCTGGGGCCTCCGTGTATAGCACAGGCTAACCTTAAATTCTCAAGTCTTCAGCCTAACCCTCCCCAGTCACTGCACCATCTTCAGGCTTGCCGTAAATACTTTCCCTTTTTAAAAGACCCATCTAGCCCAGGCCTTCGTATATAACCAAGGATCACCTTGAACTCTGTACTTTCTAAGTGCCAGGGTGACATGTATATCCTACCACAGTCCATTGATATGGTACAGTGATCAGTGATCAGGATGGAACCCAGGGCTGTGTGTATACTAGGCAAGCTCTCTACTAGCTAAGCCAAGCCCTCATTTTCTGGATAACCCTTTGAGGGAAGCAGAGAGCTGCTGTTATTTTCCATTGGCAAGATGGGGAGCCTGAAGTTTGGCTCCAAGAGGATAAAATTGTCCAACACTTTTGTTTGTTTGGTTTCGTTATTGATGCTATTATATAATCCCAGACAGCCTGGAAATCATTATCCTCCTGCCTCAGTGCTGGGGGGAATCACAGGAATGCTTATGTGGTGCTGGGGCTAGAACCCAGATACTCTTGCATGCTAGACCCATGATCTACCATGGGCTCCATCCCTCAGCTTTTCGCTGGCTCCCACTCATAGGGTCTAGGAGAGGGAGCCTTCCTTATCATCAGCAGACTCAGGCAGCCTGGTCTCGCCTCATCCATGCTGGGAGTGGGATAGGCAGATCCCCAGAGACTTTCCTGCTTGCAAAGACCCTGTGACATACATACACGTTTACACACACACACACACAAACACATGCTTGAGCTCACACACACCTCTCAAAATACAAGGTGTGGACAGAGCCTGAGAAGCCAGGCTGGTTAACACAAGCTTTTAACCCTAGCACTCTCCAGATCTCCACAGTCAGATCTCTCCAGGACAGCCAGGGCTAAATACTGTCACCTTGACTAAAAACAAAACAGAGCTGGGCAGTGGTGGCACATGCCTTTAATCCCAGCACTTGGGAGGCAGAGGCAGGTGGATTTCTGAGTTCAAGGCCAGCCTGGTCTACAGAGTGAGTTCCAGGACAGGCAGGGCTACACAGAGAAACCCTGTCTCAAAAACCAAACCAAACCAAACAAACAAACAAAAAACCCTCATAGTTGGGGTGGAGAGGGGTCAGTGAAATTGCTCAAAGGTGGCTGTTTCAGCACCAATCTAATCCCCAGGTCCATCATGATTGATGGGAGAGAACCAACTTCTATAGGTGGCCCTCTGCCCTCTACACACAGACACAGAAAATAAACCAAATATAATTTTAAAGAAAGATGGCTAGCTCCTGAAAAGGGAGTGTGTCAGGAGTTGTCCTCAGGCCTCCAGACTTAAATGTGCACAGCACAAAGCCAGCAACACCCTCCTGGGACCTGAGATACATTCGCATGGTAAATGGAACCCAGAAGCCTGGGCCAGCACCCTGGAATCTGAAACTCAAGGCCTATTTAGCTAAAAAATTTATGAGACCAAGAGCCTCCTTGGGGGCAGAGAACAGACTCCCACAGTCTTGCCTCAGCCAGCCCAGCCCAGCCTGGCTTTGCCCAGCCCAGTTTGGCTCAGATCATCCCCCAGGCTTTGTCCCAGTTTGTTCTAAATACCTTGTCCTCCTCTTCCCCTCCCAGTGTCCAACCTCAGCTTCCACTTATCAGCCTCTGTCCTTCTCTTCCCTCCAAAGAAACTTGTCTACGCCAGGTCAGCGCCCACCCTCCCTCTCACACCTATGGCAACCCAGCAGTCAGACTCCTGCTGACCTATGGCTCTGACCCCACCCTCACCCAATTTGCTTTCTTTGTGTCATTCTTTCTCGTGGAGAGGTCCCTCTGACTTCCCACTTTGTGCCCAGGACACAGCCCTCCTCTGGGTTTTCCTGTGGCCCGAAGGCACACTTCACAACTGGTTTATAACCTTGCTGTTTGTTTGTTTTGAAGCAGGGTTTCTTTGTGTTACCTTGGCTACTCACCGAGTAGACCAGGCTGGCCTTGAACTCAGAGATCCACCTGCTTCTGCCTCCCCTGTGCTGGGATTAAAGGCTTGTGACACCACTGCCCAGCTTGTTGATTTTATTGTTTGTTTTTTGTTTTTTGTTTTTCGAGACAGGGTTTCTCTGTGTAGCCCTGGCTGTCCTGGAACTCACTTTGTAGACCAAGCTGGCCTCAAACTCAGAAATCTGCCTGCCTCTGCCTCTCGAGTGCTGGGATTAAAGGCATGCACCACTACGCCCGGCTTGTTGATGTTTTTGACATGGTGTGCTCGTACACCCCAGTCTGGTCTTGAACCGCTTGCTGATCCCCATTTCACCCTTGTGAACGGTGGGAAGACCACATGCTGTGCTATGCTTGTACAGTGTATTTAAAGCATTTATTTACCTTTTTTCATGTATGAACTTATTTAGTGTATGTGGGAGGGGTGGGGGATCTGGGGGGGGTGCAAGTGCTGTCCTTTATGTCTAAATGCATGCGTGCATGTGATGTTTTCCTAAGCTCGGTTTCTCCTCACTCACCCTACCCCCATTGCTATATGGGACCAAACTACGAAATGGCAGTGCCACTGTGAAGAGGGTGTGGGCTTCTCAGCCCCACTTCCTGAGGTTCGAGTCTTTGTTCCTCATCCTGCTCACTGTGTGGCAGTGCAGAAATTGCTTAACCTCTCTGAGTACTTTCCCCACACTGGAAAGTTGTTATAAAGACTTCATATAAAAAAATTGTAATTTCTCCTGACTCTGAGTCAGCTCTATAAAAACTCAGCTTTTGTGACTGAACACATGGCTCAGAAGTCAAGGCTCTTCCAAGAGGACCCACACTCAATTCCCAGCACCCCCAGCACAGCCACCTGTAATACCAGTTCCAGGGACCAATGCCCTCTTCTGGCTTCAACGAGCAGGAGGAATACACAAGATGTGCACATGCAGACAAATGCTCACACACCTAAGATTAAAAAATGATATTAGTACCACTTCAAGGCTCTTCCACTCTAGAAAGACACCGTTTAAGCCAGGCGCTCCCAGCACTCGGGAGGCAGAGGCAGGCAGATTTCTGAGTTTGAGGCCAGCCTGATCTACAAAGTGAGTTCCAGGACAGCCAGGGCTACACAGAGAAACCCTGCCTCACCCCCCCCCCCAAAACAAAACAAAACAAAACAAAAATCCAAGTTGATGACCATGGGGACAAGGGCATGATACTCCTGACCCAGAAAGGATGCTGTTATATTTACAGACTATTATTACATGTTAATTCCGAGCTTTGCCAATGCAAAGTCTAAATAGATGCCTTATGTTAGGAGGGATCAAAAGCACACACCTTTATCCTAGCATTTGGGAGACAGAGGCAGTTGGATCTTTGTGAGTTCAAGGCCAACCTGATCTACAGAGTGACTTCAGCCAGTGCTACACAGAGAAACCTTATCTCCAAAAAGATAAAAAGAAAAAAGGAAGGTTGCCTATAGTAGTAGACATATGATGTTGTTTTGTTAAGGGTTGGTTTTCGGGTTTTGTATTACCAGTCCCAGAAATGATAACTGAAATACAGAGAGGTTTCACAAATGGCCATATGATTAGTTCAAGTACTGATATTGCAGCAAGAAATGAGAAGAAATTGCTTAAGTTCTACAAAATAGAGCTACTATAGATTATTTGTGACTCAAACACTGCCCTGGTGGTCAATAATTTCATGGCGTGTGTTGCTTTAATGTGTCAGAGTTCTCTCATACTATTGGTGGTCAAATTAAAGAGGTCCATCCACATAAAGAGATACGCAAAATTCTCTCAAGTCATCTGCGAAGGGCCATCATGGTTAAGATGGCTTCCCCATTCCTTGGTCATTCTGTTAGCTATTCTTGTAACTATCTTGTGCTTGTCTAATAGACTAGCCACACAGCAATGCCTTCAACCTTGGCCTCCGTCACAATCGTAAAGTTCTCTTTAAAGAAAAAAAAAAAAAGTGGAGATGTAGGAGCACAGAGATCCTTGTGCTCACAGATGAACAACCTGGAATGTTAACCACAAGGGGGGCTCCTTCACAGAAAGGGATACAAGGGCTGCAGGACTTGTTATCAGCACAGCAGGCCAGGAGAAGACTTGACCTTTGCACTACCTGTGTGACCTCTCCAAAAACCACACTGGATCCTCCCCAAGGCCAACATCAAGAGCATGTCAATTTATAAAACCCATCTTTATGAAAGCTGTCTCATGTAGTCAATCTATAGAAGCTATTTATTTATTTATTTATGTTTGTTTGTTTGTTTGTTTGTTGAGACAGGGTTTCTCTGTGGATCCCTGGCTGTCTTGGAACTTGCTTTGTAGACCTGACTGGCCTCAAATTCAGAGATTTGCCTGCCTCTGCCTCCTGAATGCTGGGGTTAAAGGCAAGAGCCACCATGCCTAGCTATAGAAACCATCTAATAGAAGATGTCACAGGTATTTTACAAAGAGTTTCAATATAGTCATGTCTCAAACTCTATTGTGCACACAGGACTGAGTTAAACATCGCCAGGAAAGTTTTCACCAACTTGGGATCTGCTTAAATATGCCTAGAATAAATTCCTCTGGTCAGACTCCTTTTGAAGCTACACAGGCTACTGAGTCATGTTAAACTGAACTACCTTTCTTTTTTTTTTTTTTTTTGGTTTTTCGAGACAGGGTTTCTCTGTCAGAGTGTCATAGTTCTCTGTGTAGCCCTGGCTGTCCTGGAACTCACTTTGTAGACCAGGCTGGCCTCGAACTCAGAAATCCGCCTGCCTCTGCCTCCCGAGTGCTGGGATTAAAGGCGTGTGCCACCACGCCCAGCTTCTGAACTACCTTTCTTAACTCCTCCCATAGATTGTTACTCTTCTGCCTATGCTAGCCTCTCTCTCTCTCTCTCTCTCT
>LR753376.1:208691-247861 GCA_902729485.2 Mus minutoides
CTCGCTTCCTGAGCGATGGGCCGGGACTTATGGCGCATGCTCCACCCCTGGAGGTCCCGTTATCTGGGAGGATTAGGTGATGGGCGGGGAGGGGATTCGACGCGATCTTAGCTTGGGGTGTGTGCAAGAACGGGACTCGACCTCGCCACACGTCCCGTCTCCTTAAGACCCAAGTGTCCTCCACATCTTCGCCATTTACATCCAGAATAGCGACTCCAAGCTTAGTACTAGATGGGGAAACTGAGGCAAGGTTGGAGAGTCCCGTATAATTTGGTGCCCACCGCGACAGAAAAGGGCAGAGACGAGGGGGGCAGGCGGGGAGCAATGCAGAAACTTTCCCTGCCTGTGCTGATTGTTGCAGGTGCCTGTAATTTTAAGGGTTCCAGGAGACCCGGACCTCAGTGAGGCTCGAGGGTGGCCTCAGCCACTTGGAGCTGGGGGTGGGGCTAAGATGCGGCTTTCTCACCCCACCCGACTCCGGGTTCCCACGAACCGGGTGTTGAACTCTGAGCCTCCTTCCTCTTATCTATTTTGGGTTCCTTGGGCCTAAATCGGCCACAAGCCTTAAGAGGCATGGCTGAGACTCTGGCAGAGGGGCTCTATCCCTCCCCCTGATATACCACTTTGTGTGACTGGAACTTCCTGGAAATTGCTAGACTCTAGAGTCTTGGGGAGGGGGGCGGAAACGGTTCAAAAATAACTAGAAAAGCAAGTAGGCTCTCAGCCTTCCTCCTCTTTCCTGGGTCTGAGCCGTCCAGGGGGAGGAAAAAAAGAATAGACAGATCCCAGAGGCTGTGACACACCCTTCCTGGCCTAAAGGAAGGTAGCAAGACTTAGCCTTTCAGGGCTCTCCCAGCTTGAAATTGCCAGCCCCAGACCAGCAGACGGTCTCCCTGTCTGAAGCCCCAGGCTCTTGGGTTGCTGTGCAACTATTGAGTGCTTCTGGCTGTCTCTGGTGTGGGTGTCTTGGTCTGGGAGCCTGAGTATGCTTTGGTATCACACCTGAGATTATCTTTGGTCTTCTCGGGGTCTGTTTGGAATAAAAACGGAGCAGAATGAGCGTGGATATGATTTTATCTGGCTTCAATTTGTCTAAAGGGTGAAACTTTTTTTTTGCGGGGAGAGGCAGGGGGGGCTGTACATTGTGCTGGGATGGAAACGGAAGACTCACGGGGCATGGTCAATAAGTTGTGGATTTGAAGCTAGGACCCTGGCTCATGTTTAGCAAGAACTGGAATGCTCAGAAAGCTCTAGTGTTTATGTGTGGTGGGGCTGGAACCCAGGGCTTCTGCAAGCGCTGAGACTGAAACTCAAGGCAACACGCATGCTCAGTGGGCGGTAGGGCCTGGAAGCCCAGGCCTCAGTCATATTCAGCAAGTGATTGGCCTAGATCCCACTCTGCTGCTCAGCCCCCAATGCCCCCAGCCCTAGGCCCCCAGGAATTTAACGAACCTTTCACAGGCAAAGGTCTGACTGGCCTAAAAGAAGTCCACCAAGCAGAGAAAGGCGTTGACCGCGAGAGGAGAACCAGTGAGAACATGTAATTGTAGGTTGTTAAGGTTGTAGAGCAACAGGCAAGATACTGTGTGTGAAAGAGCCGCTAGGGTCTATTTTAAGAAATGAAGGTTGGAGCCGGGTGTGGTGGCGCACGCCTTTAATCCCAGCACTCGGGAGGCAGAGGCAGGCAGATTTCTGAGTTCTAGGCCAGCCTGGTCTACAGAGTGAGTTCCAGGACAGCCAAGGCTACACAGAGAAACCCTGTCTCGAAAAACCAAAAAAAAAAAAAAAAAAAGAAATGAAGGTTGGAGTGTGCCGGCCTGGTGAGATGATTTGAGACACGTGTGTTCCAGGCAGAAGGAAAGCTTAATATTTTTCTCTACGAGACTCAGGAGCCTGTGAAGGAGGATCTACCTGGCTTCCAGAGCCACACCACCTCCTCCAGGCAGACCACCACCTCCTCCTGCTTGAATGCTTGCAAGTGGAAATTTTCTTTTTTGTTGTTTTTTTTTTTGTGTGTGTGTGTGTGTGTTTGTTTGTGAGACAGGGTTTCTTTGTACAGCCCTGGCTGTCCTGGAACTCACTTTGTAGACCATGTTGGCCTCGAACTCAGAAATCTGCCTGTCTCTGCCTCCCAAGTGCAGGGATTAAAGGCATGTGCCACCACGCCAGGCTCGCAAATTTTCTGTTCTCTCTTTTTTTCTTCTCTTTTTCTTTCTTCCCTCCATCCTTCCTTTCTCCCTCCCTCACTTCTCCCCTTCCTCCCTTTTTTTTTTTTAACATTTTTTTTTTTTAAAGATTTATTTTATTTATTATATGTAAGTACACTGTAGCTGTCTTCAGGCATTCCAGAAGAGGGCGCCAGATCTCATTAAGGATGGTTGTGAGCCACCATGTGGTTGCTGGGATTTGAACTTATCACCTTCGGAAGAGCAGTCGGGTGCTCTTACCCGCTGAGCCATCTCACCAGCCCCTCCCTTTCTTCCTTATGGATACTGAGGCTTTTTTTTTTTTTTCCTCGAGATAGGGTTTCTCTGTATAGCCCTGGCTGTCCTGGAACTCACTTTGTAGACCAGGCTGGCCTCGAACTCAGAAATCCACCTGCCTCTGCCTCCCAAGTGCTGGGATTAAAGGCGTGTTCCACCACGCCCGGCCAATTTATTATCTTGCTCCACCTCCTAAGAGCTGAGGTGACAGGCCTGTGCCATCATGCTTGGCTGGACTCCTTGTCAGTGATGAGTGGGAGGGCCTTGTGTGCTCATCAGATACCCCTGGGGCTGTTGGCATGGATGACTCGGCTTTTCTGTGAACTAATGGACTGGCAAACCTACCTCAGGAACAGAGTGAGACTCGACAGGGCCGGGCAGGGCAGGGCAGGGCAGGGCAGGGCCGGGCAGGAAGCGCCTTTCCTGGTAGATAATTTGAATCTGGAAGAAGATGGCAGCTCCGCAGGAAAGGGAAATGGCTCAGGGTCTGGTAGTGTCCTTAATGTCACAGCCTTCCTCCCAGCCCAGTCTTGGCACGAGCAGGCAAAGATTCTAGAACCCAAAGCAGAGTAGTGCACAGTGAAGCTTGGCTAACTAACTAAGCAGACAGGCGTCCTTGCTGGGGATTGTTGCTGTTTGCACTGCACTTGCCAGGGACCCCATGGGTCGATCCTCAGGCTCCATCGTCCCCAGCACCCCAGGAGCCAGATGTGGTGGTGCATACCAGTTCTCAGGAGGCAGGGGCAGGAAGATCAGAATTCATCATTGGAATTCATCATTGGCTACATATAAGTTTGAGGCCAGCCTAGGCTACATGGGAGCATGTCTCAAAAAAGGAAAAAGAAAAAAAAGAAAAAAGAAGAAAAAAAAGGAAGGGCCTGGTAGGTGCCCAGTGGTTGAGGCGTGGTTGGTGCCCAGTGGTTGAGGCGTGGTTGGTGCCCAGTGGTTGAGGTGTGGTTGGTGCCCAGTGGTTGAGGCCTGGTTGGTGCCCAGTGGTTGAGGCGTGGTTGGTGCCCAGTGGTTGAGGCGTGGTTGGTGCCCAGTGGTTGAGGCGTGGTTGGTGCCCAGTGGTTGAGGCGTGGTTGGTGCCCAGTGGTTGAAGCGTGGTTGGTGCCCAGTGGTTGAGGCCTGGTTGGTGCCCAGTGGTTGAGGCGTGGTTGGTGCCCAGTGGTTGAGGCGTGGTTGGTGCCCAGTGGTTGAGAGTGCTCACTGCTCTAGCAGGGGACTGATTTGGTACCCAGCACGCAAACTGCAGAACACAACGTCTGATAACTCCAACTCTATAGGTGTTCACATCTTCCTCCAAGCACACAGTACACATAAACTCAGGCACACATACCACACACCTGCACATGTATGAAAATAAGTAAAGCTGGGTATGGTGGTGCACATCTTGAGTTTCAGCACTTGGAGGCAGAGGCTGGCAGATCTCTAAAAGTTGTAGGCCAGCCTAGTCTACCTAGTAATTTCTAGGAAGTGTTCTTAACTTCTGAGCCTGTGCACAGCCTCACTATGATATTTCTTATTTATTTATTTATCATCTGTAAGTACACTGCAGCTGTCTTCAGACACTCCAGAAGAGGGTGGCAGATCTCATTTCGGGTGGTTGCTGGGATTTGAACTCAGGACCTTTGGAAGAGCAGTCGGGGCTCTTAATTGCTGAGCCATCTCACCAGCCCCAGTATGATATTTTTATAGCACATTTGATGTACTTAAGTCATAGTCACCCGTCACCTCCTCTCACCCCCTCCCATTATTCCTGGTTGCTCTTCCTAACCAGTCTCCCACTTTCCCACTTTTCAAGACAGATGTAACAGTGGAACTTGCTCTGTAAACCTGGCTGGCCTTGAACTCACAGAGATCCACCTGCCTTTGCTTCCTGAGTACTGGGATTAAAGGTGTACCCCAGCACCAACTGTTAGGACACACATCCCCTTTTACTTTCCTATCTTTTACTGTGTGATCCAGTGAGTGGCAGGGTTGCTTACAGTGCATGAGGGGCTACTACAGGGCTGTCAGCTCCTAACCAGTGGTCATGGCACTGAGGAAATGTCTCTCCCTCCCCAGCAACCATATCCTCCCAAGTGGATATATGGGTATAGGGGTGTGTGTGTGTGTGTGTGTGTGTGTGTGTGTGTGTGTGTGTGTTATTGGGGGGGGTTAGAGTTCTGCCTTGCTGCTGAGGTGCTTGAATACGGCTTGGGCAGACAGGGAGGTGCTAGGCTACCAACCTTGGGGTGCCAGGCTTGTGGAATCAGCCCAAGATGGGGGCCCCAGCCTAGGTGAGAAATGACCCAGGCAGAAGCTGAGGCTGGGGTTCCCAAACTTCTGGGCATCCAGATGCCTCTGTGAACTGAGAGGAGTTGAGAACAAGGGGGCCCTCAGGGGTGAATGTTCGGTACTTGGAAAGGCCTTCTGCAGAGACTTGGGTGGCTTGATTGTTTTGAAGGTTTCCTTCCATGGAGGTTCTTGGTGAGAAGACAGTTCTTGCTTGTCCAAACTGTTTATTCATCGTGGAAACTCAGGGTTTACTCAAGGTGGACCAGAGATTAAATACCTTTTGCAGGAAGGAATGTCCAAGAAGGGAAGCTTATTGGCTAAACCCTCAGGCCCATCTAGATATCTGATTAACATGGAGAACTCTGGGTTTCTATGCTACGTGACCAGTTGCCATGGTCCTCGTGTGGAGGGAGTGTCATGGTCATGTGCTGCAGGACAGGAACTTGGCTGGGAGCACATTCAAATGCCTACCATTCTCAATTATGAGAATTGCCGGGGTTTTTTAATCTGCTCGAGCTTATCAGTTTTTGTCTGGTGACACAGTTGCATGTGCCCTACATGTGTGGTCATGTGTACATATGTGGAGACCACAAGTTGACACCTGGTGACCTGGTGTATAGTTTACACTTTTATAATATTGGGGTTTTGTGCTGGGCGGTGGTGGTGCATGCCTTTAATCCCAGCACTTGGGAGGCAGAGGCAGGCAGATTTCTGAGTTGGAGGTCAGCCTGGTCTACAGAGTGAGTTCCAGGACAGCCAGGGCTATACAGAGAAACCCTGTCTCGAAAAAAACCAAAAAAAAAAAAAAAAAAAAAAAAAAAAAAAAAAAAAAGAAAGAAAGAAAGAAAGAAAGAAAAGAAAAGAAAAAGAAAAGAAAAAAGAGATTGAGGTTTTATTGTTGTTTGTTTGTTTGTTTTGCTTCTGAGACAGGGTTTCTTTTTTTGTGTATCCATGGGGTCTTGGAACTTGTAGGCCAGGCTTGGGCTTGAACTCACAGAGATCCACCTGCCTCTGCCTTCCTAGTGCTGGGACTAAAGGCATGTGCCACGACCACTGCCACTTTTGAAAGTTTTTACGCATACATTTACTCACTTATTGTGTTTGTGTGAGATGGCATGTGTGTGAAGACAGGCGTGGGAGTGAGGGAGTGAGTTCTCTCCTTCAACAATGTGAACCTGGAGGATGGTGCTGAGGGCATCTGCCTTGGCAACAGTTTGCTTGTGCCCTCTGGCTCTCTAACATGTTCTGAGACCGTGTCTGTGCCTAAGCCTGTTACAGGTCTTACCCCAACTTTTATGTGGGTGCTCATGCTTCGGACCAAAGGCTTTGCTCACAAAGCCAATTTCTCCAGGACTTCTCCATATCTGTATCTTTTTAGACTTATGATTTTAGTTTTATATGTATGGGTGTTTTTCTGCATGTATGTCTGCACTGTGTGAGTGCAGAGGTCAGAAGAAGAGGTCGGGTCTCCTGGGACTGGAGTTACAGATGGTTGTGAGCCAGGGTGTGGCACTGAGAAGGGGTCCTCTGTAACAGCTGTGCGCAGTGAAATACATTGTAGCAGGACTGGAGGGAGCCAGGGCTCAGTGGTAAAGAGCACTAGCTGCTCTTGCAGAGGACTCTTCCGTTCCCAGAACCCAGGTGGTGGCTCAAAACCATCATTAACTTCCGGCCCAAGGGACCTGGTTCTCTATTCTGACCTCTGCTGGCACCATGTGTCCTCATTGTGCATAGAGTGACATGCAGGCAAGACACTCAGGTAAAATAAAACGAATAGGCCTGATTGAAACAAGCTTTAAATTGATTACTTTGTAGCCCTATCCAAGAAGCCCTCAACCACTGGGCACCAACCAGGCCTCAACCACTGGGCACCAACCACGTCTCAACCACTGGGCACCAACCACGCCTCAACCACTGGGCACCCAACCAGGCCCTTCCATTTTTTTCTTCTTTTTTCTTTTTTTTTCTTTTTCCTTTTTTGAGACATGCTCCCATGTAGCCTAGGCTGGCCTCAAACTTATATGTAGCCAATGATGAATTCCAATGATGAAAAAAAAAAAAGGAGGCTCGCCTTGCTGAGGAGCAATAATACGCAGTACTGTTAGCCTATGAATTAGCCAGGAGAGAATAGTGTGGCCTATGAAACTAGGGGTGTGGGTGAGACTCAAAGTCACTGAACGTCTCTTTGGTTCATCCAAACTTGTGGAGGTTAGAAGACAGTATGTTACACATGTGCCTGCTCTGTGGCCTGCAGACAGCATCTGGAGAGACAGGGGAACTACGCAGAACTTGTCTCGGAGAGGAAGTGAGGGTAAAAGTAGTTTCTTCTTCTTCTTTTTTTTTTTTTTTTTTTTTTTTTTTTGGTTTTTCGAGACAGGGTTTCTCTGTGTAGCCCTGGCTGTCCTGGAACTCACTCTGTAGACCAGGCTGGCCTCAAACTCAGAAATCTGCCTGCCTTTGCCTCCCTAGTGCTGGGATTAAAGGCGTGCGCCACCACTGCCCGGCTCCTCTCTGTCTTTTGACTGTTGTATGTATGTATGTATGTTTGTTTGTTTGTTTGTTTTTTAATATGTATTGAAGTGTCTGCATGTGTTTATGACATGGTCTCTAGTAGCCCAGGCTGTTCTCACACTCAGGTTCAAACTCAGTTGAAAGCCCAGGACTTGCTTTGAATTCCTGACCTGCCTCCCTTTACCACGTGAAGGCTGGGGTGGCAGGCATGTTCTGCCCCGCTCAGTTGATGGGACTCTAGGGAAGAGCCCAGGTTTCTCAGGGTTCACGCAAAGCCAGGGCTATACCAGTGACACCTGTGAGCTTTTAGTTATGTATTCATTCATTCATTCATTCATTCATTCATTCATTTTCTTTTTTAAAAAAATATTATTATTATTAATTTATTTATTAATGTATGTGACTATACTGTAGCTCTCTTCAGACACACCAGAAGAGGGCATCAGATCCCATTACAGATGGTTGTGAGCCACTATGTGGTTGCTGGGAATTGAACTCAGGGCCTCTGGCAAAGCAGTCAGTACTCTTAACTGCTGAGCCATCTCTTTAGCTCCATTCATTAATATTCTGAGACAGGCTCTCTCTATTCAATTCTGGGTGTCCTGGTACTCAATATGTAACTAGGCTGGCCTCAAACTCAGAGATCTGCTTGCCTCTGCCTCCCAAGTGCTGGGATTAAAGGTGTGTGCCCCTATGCCCAGCTTTTAACTAATTTAGGAATTATTTAATTTAATTCATTAATTTATTTTTAGAGGTAAACTCAGGCTGGTCTAGAATTCACTCTGCAGCCTCAACTGGTCTCAATTTTACCATCCCCCTGACTTGTTACCCCAGTGCTGGCATTGCAGGCGTCAGCTATCAGGGTCAACTCCATCTTTTTCTCTTCATCCCTTCACTGCACGGGCACTGTCCCCAAATTCTTTTTTTTTTTTTTTTTTTTTTTTTTTTTTTTTTTTTTTTTTTTTTTTTTTTTTTTGGTTTTTTCGAGACAGGGTTTCTCTGTATAGCCCTGGCTGTCCTGGAACTCACTTTGTAGACCAGGCTGGCCTCGAACTCAGAAATCCACCTGCCTCTGCCTCCCGAGTGCTGGGATTAAAGGCGTGCGCCACCACGCCCGGCTTCTGTCCCCAAATTCTTGTCAGAAGAATTTGTCTGAGAAGCCAGAATCTCTCTGGGCCAGGCCCAGACTTCTGGGAAGGCAAGGAATGTGTGGGTGAGGTCTTGGACACTGGAGCCCTTGACTTAGCCAGTGTTTGGAAGTTGTGGGGGCAGGGTGCCACTTGATGTCCCAGCAAAAGCATCGTGGCACACTGTCTGTGTTGGTTTCCTTATCTCCCACCCCCAGCTGTGCTTGATTAGATGAGTCCTCATGCCCAGCTTGGCTAGACCTCCCTCCACTGACTTCCCAGTCTAGCTGCCCTGCTCTTCCCCACCCCCACTGCCTCCTCCTGGGTCTTGGCCTGCTTGGTTTCTCTCTCTCTCTCTCTCTCTCTCTCTCTCTCTCTCTCTCTCTCTTTCTCTCTCTTTCCTTCTTCTTTTTCTTTTTTTTTTTTTTTTTTTCGAGACAGGGTTTCTCCGTATAGCCCTGGCTGTCCTGGAATTCACTCTGTAGACCAGGCTGGCCTCGAACTCAGAAATCCACCTGCCTCCCGAGTGCTGGGATTAAAGGCGTGCGCCACTATGCCGGCTAAATTCAACATCTTGATCCCAAAGCAGGCAAAAGGACGAGGGTCTCAAGACCCACCCATACAGTGACACACTTCCTCCAACAAGGCCACACCTCCAAATAGTGCCACTCCCTGGGCCAAGTGTATTCAAACCACCACAGGTATTTATTAGCATGGTTTACAGGCTGCAGTCCAGCTAAGCCAACAATGGTTGGCTGGTTGGTATGGAAAGTCCAAGGATCTAGCAGTTGCTCAGTCCACGAGGCTGGATGTCTCAGCTGGTCTGTAGGATATGCTGGAATCTTGAAGTAGGCTTTAATGCCAGTGAAGGAATGGACTTGCTAGCAAGGCCAGGGTGAGCAGGCCGAGTACAAAGGCTTCCTTCTTCCATGCCATTTTACAAGCTTCCAGCAAAGTGTGACCCAGGTCAGATCTGGACTAAAGGTGTCTTCCTCCACCAGAGGTCTGGATTAGAAGTGGATCTTCCTGCTTCAAAGCAGGCAGAAAGCCTTCATGGGTGTGCCCCCTAGTTTTGGGTTTTAGTTCCAGGTATAGTCAAGTTGACAGCCAAGAACAGCCATCACATTGGCATTTTCTCAGTTGGGGTTCCCTCTTAGGTGACCCGAGTTGTGTCAAGTTGACGGAAAATTAGCTATCACAGGGACACTAGGCAAGTGCTCTCCCACTGAGCCACGCCCCCAGCTCCTCCTTAGTGGATTCTCAGCAAGGATTCTACTGCAAGTCATGCTCAAAAGCTGAGCTTTTGGGGAACCAGGTGGGGGGGCATTTAAAGAGAATGGTTTGTCTCACATGGGGAGGGTGAGGCACCAGGAGCTTTAGGCAGGGTTCACATGGCATCCACTGTGTGGAAAGAGAATGACTTCTTTTTTTTTTTTTAAAGATTTATTTTATTTATTATATGTAAGTACACTGTAGCTGTCTTCAGATACTCCAGAAGAGGGCACCAGATCTCATTACGGATGGTTGTGAGCCACCATGTGGATGCTGAGATTTGAACTTATCACCTTTGGAAGAGCAGTCGGGTGCTCTTACCTGTTGAGCCATCTCACCAGCCCCAGAGAATGACTTCATTAGGGTGGCCTTGCACTCTTTCTGTATTTGAATTTGTCACACTCTGTCCTCAGCTTCCTCAGTAGCTAGGATGGCATGCTCGTGCCACAGACCCAGCTCTATTATAAAGCCACTAGGGCTCAGCCACAAGGCAAAAGTCCCTTTCCTAATCATCTCCCACAGGCCCCACTGTGTACAGATAGTCTTTGTCTTAATATCTCCCAGTGAGGATTGAGGCTGGGGACAGCACAGATGCATTCCAGCTCCACACACAGGAGATACCAGAGAAAAGGCCAGATCAGCCACTGAAGGGCTTGGTCGTCAGTCTACACGATTGCTATGTTGGTCACCAGCTGTGGAGATTAACCAAATGACTTCAGTTTAACTTTCTGTCAAGTAAGGTCCCACTTAACTTAGCTTTTTCTTTTCTATTTTCATTTTTCCTCCCCCTTCCCTTGTGCATGTGTGTGTGTGCAAGTCTGTGTGTATGTGTGTGTAAATGTGTGTGTATGTATGTATTATGTGCAAGTGTGTGTGTGTGTGTGTGTGTGTGTGTGTGAGAGAGAGAGAGAGAGAGAGAGAACATGAAGCTTTGCCTGCTCAGGTGAGCATGGTCCCAGCAGAGGCTAGAGGCTAGAGCAGGAGTTACAGGAACTCAGGTCCTCTGTAAGAGCTGTTTGAGCTCTTAATGGCTGAACGGTGTCTCTGGTACCCCAGTCCCTAGTCCCCATCTTGTGTTATTGTGACAAGGTCTCACGTAGCTCAGATTTTGAAAAACATTTATTGGGCCAGGCATGGTGGGCTGGGCCTTTAAACCCAGCACTCAGGAGGCAGAGACAGGCAGATCTCTATGACTCTGAGGTCAACCTGATCTATAGTGAGTTTCAGGGCAGCCAGGGCTGTGTAGAGAGATTGCTTTGAAAAAAATAAAATATAGAAACAGCAAAAAAAAAAAAAAATGTATTTAGGGCTGGAGAGATGGCTCAGCGGTTAAGAACACTGACTGCTCTTCCAGAGGTCCTGAGTTCAAACCCAGCAACCACATGGTGGCTCACAACCATCCGTAATGGGATCTGATGCCCTCTTCTGGTGTGTCTGAAGACAGCTACAGTGTACTTACATATAACAATACATAAATCTTTAGTAAAAAAAAAAAAAAGATGTATTTATTTTGTGTGCATGTTTGTACCTTGAGTTTCAAGAGTAAGGCAGAGTACAACCCGCTAGACTCTCCTCCTCGGGGTGGCACTGACTCGCTGTTTTCATTTGTGTGTGGTGTGAGCACTTGAGAGTTGAGAACTGAGGTAACCTTGTCTTCCTCTGCAACTCTCTCCCTTTGGTCCTTTTTTCTTTTTTTTGTCACAGGGTTTCTCTGTTTAGTCCTGGCTGTCCTGGAACTCACTCTGTAGACCAGGCTGGCCTCGAGATGTGCCTGCCTCTGTCTCTCAAGTGCTGGGATTGATTATGGCGAGAGCGACCGCCCAGCTCTGTTTTTTTCAGAGTCTTACTATGCAGTCCTGGGACTCACTGAGATTAAATGTGTGCGCCACCATGGCCAATTTAAGCCCATTGTCTGACAACATTTCCTGTGGAAACAAGACACACTTGTCCCCTCACCCTACATAGGGAACCCAACAGACCAGAGTGGGGTGGAGACCACCAAAGCCCATCCCAGCATGGGCGACAGCTCCCAAAGCTGGGATCCTGGAGTGGAGGGCACAGCCTTTGGGCTGCTCAGCAGGTTGGGGGCTGACCTTTCCAGGTGCCTCAGTTGCTCTAAACCTCCTCCAGGCAATTCTATTTGTCTGAGAGTCTTTGTAGTTTACTCCTCTGGGAGTCCTCTTGCTGCACATCCTCTGACAGGGACCCCCAGTCTTTATTCTTTTCTCAGGCAGGAGGGTCTGGTGGATCTGGTCAGTTTGAGGGAGTTTGAAGCTACTTTGTTGTTCTTTGCCTCTCTGCAGGATAGAATGTTTGTAGTCTCTGAAGCTGCCACACACACAGACACACACACACACACACACACACACACACACACACAGGAAGACCTCAGTTCATTGATGCTGTTCTTCTCTTCACACCCTCCTACCCCCACCCCAGGGTTTCTCTGTGTAGCCCTGGCTGTCCTGCAACTCTGTAAGACCAGGTTGCTTTTGAAGTTATACAGATTTGCCTGCCCCTACATCTCAAGTGCTGGGACTAAAGGCATGGTCACTACCCCCAGCTGAATGACTCCTTAAATGGATTCTTGGAATTCACACCTGGGCCCTTACACTTATAGATCAAGTGCTCTTACCCATTTAGCTGTACCTAAACTTCCCATTCTCCTACCTCTATTTCCCAAGGGTTGCTATGGCGTGCTCCGCACGTGTGTATTCAGCCCCAGCAGTGGAGAAGGACTTCGTGCCTCCAAGACAGGGGCTTTAGCCACTTTTCCGTCCCGACTCTGGCACTCAGCTTTCTGTTCACATTGTCTGGTTTTGTGGTTACAAAGACCCAGGCTCCCATCCTGCAGGAGGTGAATCAGCCTCCATGACCAGAAAGTTTTGCAAGCATCCCCTCCTCTCTCATCCCCAAACAGCTGAGCTTAACGAGGACTGCCGGAACCCATCAGACTGTGCCAGGAGTGGTCTAGGTTTTCCCCCAAGAGGCCTCAGTACCAGGCTGGAGCCAAGCCATTCCCGTGCCTTCTCTATATTTAAGTAAAATTTCGTTTATCTATTATGTGTGTGGAGGCCTGCAGACAGGCATGCTCACTTCCTGGCTTGCACACAGACGTCAGACGTCAGAGGCTAACATGCAGGAGTCAGTCCTTTGTCTTCAATATATGGGGCCTGGGGATGGAACTCAGGTCATCAGCCTCGGCCGCAAGTACCTGTATCTTCTGAGCCATTTCACCACTCCCCACCCTCCTACCCCACACCCCGCACCCTGCAATCTAAGTTCTGTCTGAAGGTTAATCCAAATTCTATCTTTCTGTCACTGTCAGCTGCTAGACAACATGGACATCTCCTTCCTTCACCAGGTCTGTGCTATTGCTCAGTCACTCTTAGTGGCTCCCGAGTACCCATCAAACCTAAGCTGGGGGTGGGCAGTTTAGGAGACCTGGCAGGGATGGGTTTCCCCATGTAAAGAGGGTTGCAAGGTGTCAACAGTACCTGTCTTCATGTGGCTGTCCCCTGGGCCAGGGGTCCCAATTGACACTAGAAGCATCTAATACTCCCTTATCTTTCTCCCCACTTCCCTACCAGCCTTCCTATCAGAGACAGTTTCCTGCAGTTTGTTCATGCTTCTAATAGTTGAGGTTTTAACTATTAGCATGATTAATTCTTGTGAAATTTGTTTGCCTCTGAGTTAGGACAAGGATAAATTTATTGTCTTCCACTTACATATCAGGTATACTGACTTAAAGACTTGCATTATCTGTGAAATGAAAATTTGTAGCTGAGGCTCACTTTCTGTTACCATGTAGTAGGCCCTCAGTTTACTGGGTAGCTGAGGCCAGCTATGTCTATGTACTCTAATAATCTTCCCAAAGGCACCTTCTTAATGCTGGGTCAACAGGTGAGAGACATGGGCCAGCTTTTTTTACTTTTTTGTTTTGTTTTGTTTTCTTGGTTTTTTTGAGGCAGGGTTTCTGTGTGTATCCCTGGCTGTCCTGGAACTCACTCTGTAGACCAGGCTGGCTTCCAACTTAGAAATCCTCCTGCCTCTGCCTCCCGAGTGCTGGGATCAAAGGCGTGCACCACCACACCCGGCCTGTAATGAAATCTGATGCCCTCTTCAGGTGTGTCTGAAGACAACAACAGTGTACTCATAGACATAAAGTAAATAAATAAATCTTAACACACACACACACACACACACACACACACACACACACACACACACACATTGTCTCACTGTGTAGCACTGACTGAGCTGGAACTCCCTATGTAGACCAGGTTGGCCTGGAACTCAGGAGATCCACTTGCCTCTCCCTCCAGAGTGCTGGGATTACAACTGTGTGCCACAGTGACCTGCAGATCTCTGAGTTCCAGGATAGCCAGGGCTATACAGAGAAACCGTGCCTTGATTACCACCCCTCCAATAAATAAAATTTAAAAAAAATTAAAGTCTTTATTTACTTTTATGTACATTTGTGAGTGCCTGCATATATACTCATCACGTTCCTGCATGGTCAATCTTCTTAGAGGTAGGAAGAGGGTGTCTCATCTCCTGGAACTGGAGTTACAGCTGCCATGTGTGTTTGGGGAACTGAATTCCCATCCCCTGCAAGAACAGCAAATACTCTTAACCACTGAGCCATCTCTACAGCCCTAAGTGTTTAAGCTTTTTTTTTTTTTCACCAGGGTTTAAGCTTTGTAAGTCAGAATGGCCTCAACTCAAGGCAGTTCTCCTGCCTCAGCTTCTCAGGCCATGCATGGGTGGCAGTTGTAGGCCACCAAGCTGAGCATTAGGGGAAAGAGTTTGCTGGGGATTGGATTGACCCTAAGGCTTTACAGAAATCAAGCTACTTAGCGCTCTATCTCAAAGGAACTGGATATGAAGCAAGACACCTCGGGCTCTGCTCTGAGCCCTTCTGGAAGGAGCAGTCATCACCCTGCTGGTTCTAATTGAGAGACAGAGATTTGGATATGAACTCAAAGATGAGGTGCCCTTGAGGCTGATGAAGAGTGGTGGGGTCAGGGTGAGCCCATGCGAGGGAGCCACTAGAGGGTGTCATTGAGGATGTGGTTGTAGAGGCGACTGCTTGGTTTGACTGTCCTGAAGGAACTGTCTAACTGAGAACAGAAGTGGCTTGTTGCCTGGGACCAGATCTCCTCTGTCCACTGCCAAATCTAGGTGAGGTGTGGCCAGCTGGTATGAGGGCTGCTAGGGGCTTTGGGAAACAGAGGGAGTTTCTTTGGGAGTTCTGGTCAGCCTCACTCATGACTTGAAGCTTTTGGCCCCACCTGTTTGTTGAGGCCTGTGGCTTAGGGGTCACCCAAGGCTTCCTTACAGTGAGCCAGGGGAGGGGAGGTAGCCTTTTTCTAAGGACAACTGATTAGAGAGCAGAGCCTGGCTGGGTGTGCTGGACTAGGAGGCGCTGCTGGAGAGGTATTAATGTTTCTTGTGTGAGGGTGCTACTCAGTGCTTTCACATGTTAGGCACTAAGCTGGAGCACTGAGCCAGGGCCCTAGCCTCGCATGGGGGATTCTGCCACTGAGCCAGGGCCCCAGCCTCGCACGGGGGATTCTGCCACTGAGCCAGGGCCCCAACCCCGCACGGGGGATTCTGCCACTGAGCCAGGGCCCCAGCCCTGCACGGGGGATTCTGCCACTGAGCCAGGACCCCAGCCCCTCACTGGGGGGTTCTTATATGTCCTCGAGTGTACATCTACGATGGTGAACACATCACACCAACTGCATTCCTGTTTCTTCAGTATACTTTCTGGTGGATTAAATACCAGTATAGAAACATACAAATTAGCTGGGCAGTGGTGGCACACGCCTTTAATCCCAGCACTTGGGAGGCAGAGGCAGGTGGATTTCTGAGTTCAAGGCCAGCCTGGTCTACAAAGTGAGTTCCAGGACAGCCAGGGCTATACAGAGAAACCCTGTCTCGAAAAACCAAAAAAAGAAAGAAAGAAAGAAAGAAAGAAAGAAAGAAAGAAAGAAAGAAAGGTACAAATTACTTAAGTGTGTGTGTGTATACCTCTATGCAACTGTATAATGTTAACCCCCACACTGACACCTGCTGCAGACCCCTACATTGACTGAACACTGACTGAAAGCAAAACATTTTTGCAATTTACTTTTTTTTTTTAAGATTTATTTTATTTATTATATGTAAACACACTGTAGCTGTCTTCAGACACTCCAGAAGAGGGCGCCAGATCTCATTACGGATGGTTGTGAGCCACCATGTGGATGCTGGGATTTGAATTTATCACCTTTGAAAGAGCAGTCGGGTGCTCTTACCCGCTGAGCCATCTCACCAGCCCCTGCAATTTACTTTTAATAAGGGTTCAACTTTTCCTCTAGCCCACCACCCAGCAGAGGTAGTAGAAGAGAAAAATTATTAGGATATAGGGGAAGTGGACCTGTTCAGGGCAGTCTTGATCTTCTTTGGCAGCAGTTCAGTCCTGTATCAAACACTAATACTATTCAGCAGCTGCAGACCAGTCCCTAGGCAGGCAGACACTAGGCATGAACCAGCAGCCACAGATCAGTCCTCTCAGCAAGCAGAATTTGTGCAAGTGGCAAGCTTTGCAGGAACCTCATTGATGGCGTTACCACAGTGGAGCTCAATAACGCTTTGTAAGGCGAACCAATGCATGCATGTGTTAGCAAAGAACAGCAAGGCAGAGCAAACCAAAGGGCAGTGCCCATCCCCCACTGTCTGTGCGGTCATATTTATACTCCCTCATCAATCGTCTTTCACGTGTTTGCTATATCCAAACATCCTTTCACCTGTGTCTGCTTCAGGAAAACAGGCTTTCACGTGTCTGCTTTAGCAAGAAGTCCTTTCGCCTGTGTGCCCCAGCAAAACACTATTTGACATAACTGACTTTCCAAAGAACTAGAAGTTTCCACTTTTACAACTTTAAGCTGTTTTGCCAGCTGCTTCCCACAGCCTGTGCCTGATCTCTGAGGCTGGGATTAGTATTTTCTGTGGCTGTTGTTGTGAGACCCATATTACTCTGTATCTCAGACTGGTTTTGAACTTGATGTCACATTTGGTCAAGTCAGACCACATACATACATACATACATACATACATACATACATACAAATAGCAAATATATATATTTTCTAGGGAGGTGGAGACACAAGGATGAGTAGATTAAGGTTATGCTTGGCTGAACAGTGAGTTGTATGCCAGCCTAACCTATATGAGACTCAATAAATAAATAAATAGCCAATCAATCCCCCACTTCATCCATTTATTTGAGTTTTAGTCCAAGTGTTTTTTTCTTTGGTGTCTGCTGTTTTCCTTCCTCCCTATGCCTCAGTTTCCGTCCTGCAGGGTGGACATTTTAGGGTTAAGTGTCCCTGGATGCATTTCCTCGTGGGTAGGTGGAAGGTGAGTGGATGGAGGACAAGACCAGAGCCACCTCAGGTTCCTGGGTTGGGGCTGGGTGAAGGTGGTGGGTAGGGAGGGCTAAATCTGGCCTGCCAATGAGTGGCAGTAGCAGCTGCGGGCCCCACCCAGCCCTGCCCCCTGGATCGGTCCCTCCCCTTGGTTCTTTGGCTGGGGCCTGTCTGACCGGTTTGGGCCGTCCTGGAACAGCTACAGCTGCAGCGGGTGGCGGCTGTGTCTAGGAGGGCTCCGATCGTCAGGGCGCCGTCGGGGCTGCACCGCAGGAATGGGGAAGGATTCGCAGAATTACTACGGGAAGCACGGTACGCGAGCTCTCCTTAGGCACCCCTGAGGCAGCAGCGGGGACCGTGGACTGGCAAGGAAGGTTGCAAAAGGGAGGTGAAAGGAATTGCACTCGAGTCACGGTCCCCCTTTGGCCCACGCTAGGTCCAATCACCCCAGTGTTCCCACAGCTGCCTCAGATACCATTCAACTCTCCTCTAACCGAGGACTTGACCCACAAGCATCCCTAGAACACCTAAACCTCAACACAGTGGACTTTGTGTTCCTTGCTCTGCATTGTAATTCCTTCCAGGCATTTTCTTTGGGTGATAGCAGGCTGATGAATCAGCTGGTCACCCTCAGGGACAATGGTCTCTGATGACCTCGGAGCTTGGGTGTAGTCCCCTGTTGGTAGCATGCAGACACAACTCAGAGCTTCTTATGGCTTAGGGGAACCCAAGGTCTCCAGCTTCTTCTGCTGGCTGTCATTTTCTAATTCTACTTAATCCTGTTGTCTTTCAGGGACACCTCAGAAATATGACCCCACCTTCAAAGGACCCATTTACAACAGGTAAGAACACATCCCTCCTGGGGAAGAGGGGAAAGATGGGGAGATGTGTCCCAGTGTGTGTTCTCCAGCAAAGCAGGATAAATCAGTGTAGTGTTCAGTGATTCAAAAGCTAGTTTCCTCAAGGTCCTGGACACCTGCTAATGAGCCTGGAATGGAACCGAGCCTCTTGCACACACTAGGCATGCACTGTGCACTATACATGGGGCCTTTTCTTGTTTACATTTATTTATGCGTGCGCATGTATGGGTGTGGTGTGAGTTTGTTACTCTGAGTGTGTGTGTGAGTGTTGGTGGTGACAGGACATCTTGCATGAATTGGTTTTCTTTATTATGTGATCTAAAGACCCAAAACAGCCCATTCCCATCGGCTGAGCCCTCTCCATTGCTCCCTTGCCACCCCACCCCCAGCCTCAGTACTAAGCCTGGCTCTACCACTGGGTGGCATTCCCACTCTGCCTTTTTGTTTATTTGTTTGTTTTTGAAACAGGGACTCTCAATGTAGCCCGGGCTGTCCTGGAACCTTCTATGTAGTCCAGGTTGGCCTTGAAATCACAGATCCACCTGCCTTGTACACATAGACAAAATTTTATTTTGACCTGGATAAGTGGTTTTCCTAGTCCTCTGATCCCAGAATCTTGAGAGACAAGAGGGTCAAAAGTTCAAGGCCTGGGGAGGGAGGAAGAACAGATACAATTATAATCTATTGCATGGAATTCTCAAATTATTAATAAAAGTATTATTTTTAAAAGGAGAATACTGGGTTAAAGTTATGTACTGCTACACCCAGCTTCTGCTTAATATTCTTTTTTAGAATTAATTTTATGTGTATGAATATTTTGTCTACACGTGTGTATTGCACCACGTGGAGGATGAGAGAGGGTATCAGAGCCCCTGGAACTGTGGAAATGTTTTCCCACATTTATGTCTGTGGTCTGTGTCGTGCCTGGCTGGTATCCAAGGAGGCCAGAAAGAGGGGTTCAGATCCGCTTGGACTGGAGTTACACTGAGGTCAGAAGAGGGCTTCGTATCCTTTACTGGAGTTACTGATGGCTAAGAGCCACCATGTAGGTACTGAGAATTGAGCTTGTGCCCTCTAGAAGACCAGAGCAACAGTGCTGATGTGGTTTGGTTTGGCTTGGCTTTGTTTTTTTGAGACAAGGTTTGGGTTTCTCTGTGTTACAAAGCCCTGGCTATCCTGGACCTGAATTGCTGAATAGGCTGGCCTCAAACTCACAGACATCCACCTGCTTCTGCCTCCAGAGTTAAGGGATTAAAGGTGCATCACACTGGGTGAGGTTTGTTGTTGTGGGTTTTCTGTTTGGTTGGTTGGTTGGTTGGTTTGGTTTTTTTGGTTTGGTTTGTTTTGAGACAAAGTTACAAGGTTTCTCTGTGTGGTCCTGGCTGTCCTGAAACTCATTATGAAGATCAGGCTGTCTTTAAACTCAGAGATCCACCTGTCTTTGTCTCATGAATGCTGAGATTAAAGGGGTGCACAACCACACCCAACCTGCAACAAGTGGTTTTTCATTACTGAGACAACTTTCCAACACCTCGGATTTTTTTAAAAATATATTTATTTATGAGTGCTCTATCTGCAAGTGTACCTGCGTGCCAGATGGGGGCATCAGGTGAGTCACCATGTGGGTGCTGGGAATTGAATTTAGGACCTCTGGAGAGCAGGGGTGCTCTCTCCAGCCCCAGGGTTTTGTTTTCTTTTTGTTTGTTTGTTTTTGTTTTTGTTTTTGTTTTTCAAGACAGGGTTTCTCTGTATAGCCCTGGCTGTCCTGGAGCTCACTTAGTAGACCAGGCTGGCCTCGAACTCAGAAATCCGCCTGCCTCTGCCTTCCCAGTGCTGGGATTAAAGGCATGTGCCACCACGCCCAGCGGGTTTTGTTTTCTTTTTTTCTTTTTTTTTTTTTTAAAAGATTTATTTTATTTATTATATGTGAGTGCACTGTAGCTGTCTTCAGACACTCCAGAAGAGGGCGCCAGATCTCATTACGGATGGTTGTGAACCACCATGTGGATGCTGGGATTTGAACTTATCACCTTCGGAAGAGCAGTCAGGTGCTCTTACCCACTGAGCCATCTCACCAGCCCGGGTTTTGTTTTCTTAAAGCCAGGACTGGAGATATGGTTTGGCTGACAGAGTTCTTACCCAGTGTGCAGGAAGGCTTGTTCGACTCCAGCGCTGGGGAAACTTACCTCATCTGGGATGAGAAGGCCGCCCGAGCCGAGTGGAGACAGGAGCATCAGGACTTCTGGGTGAACTTGGCTGCGTAGCAACTTTGAGGGAGCCTTGAGTATGTGGGACCCTGTGTTAAATAAGTAAATAAGGGCTGGCGAGATGACTCAGTGGTTAAGAGCGCCGACTGCTCTTCCAAAGGTCCAGAGTTCAAATCCCAGCAGCCACATGGTGGCTCACAACCATCCGTAATTAAATCTGATGCCCTCTTCTGGAGTATCTGAGGACAGCTACAGTGTACTTACAAATAATAAATAAATAAATCTTTCAAAAAAAAAAAGTAAATAAAAAGTAAAGGGTGGCCGGGCATGGTGGCACACACCTTTAATCCCAGCACTTGGGGAGGCAGAGGCAGGTGGATTTCTGAGTTTGAGGCCAGCCTGGTCTACAAAGTGAGTTCCAGGACAGCTGGGGCTACACAGAGAAGAGAAACCCTGTCTTGAAAAACCAAAAAAAAAAAAAAAGAAAGTCCCTGGGACTTGCATGGGGGGGAGAGAAAATGGACCCCTCAAAGTCATGTGCATACATTCACAACACACACACACACACACACACACACACACACGAGTGTGGTGGACTGAGAAGTGTGGCAGTGGTGGCTGGAGAGATGGCTCAGCAGTTAAGGGCACTGACTGCTCTTCCAGAGGTCCTGAGTTCAATTCCCACGTGGTGGCTTACAACCATCTGTAATGAGAGCCGATGTCTTTCTCCGGTGTGTTTGAAGACAGCAATAGCTACAGTGAACTCATATAAATAAAAAATAAATCTTTTTAAAAAGGGGGGGGGCTGGTGAGATGGCTCAGCGGGTAAGAGCACCCGACTGCTCTTCCGAAGGTGATAAGTTCAAATCCCAGCATCCACATGGTGGCTCACAACCATCCGTAATGAGATCTGGCGCCCTCTTCTGGAGTGTCTGAAGACAGCTACAGTGTACTCACATATAATAAATAAAATAAATCTAAAAAAAAAAAAAGAACTCTTGCCCACTTGTAGGGACTGGAGTTTGGATCTCAGCTCCCATATAGCAAGCCACATAGCAAGCCAGGTACCTTCAAAATGCCTTTAACTCCAGTGGACTCTCTGGCTTCTGACTGTGCATAGGCACATAGACATAGGGCCAGAGAGAAGGCTCAGTGGTTAGAGTATTGGCAGGATTTGTTCCCAGCACCCACACAGTACCTCTCAGCTGTCTGTAATTTCAGTTTGTGGCCCCTATGTGAGGCACACATGTGACACACGTGCACACCTGCGATTGGACACTCCTACACATAAAAGTCTTAAGATTTGGGGAAAAAAAAAACCACATACACATATGCACACAAAATAAAACTTAAGGCTGGAGGAATGGTTTAGTGGGTAAAAAAAAAAAAAAAGGAGCCTACTACCAAGCCTGATGTCTACCCCAGACACCTACCTGCATGGTAGAAAGAATCAACTCCCAAAGTTGTCTTTAGCTTATACATAAACATGCATCTGCACACACACACACACACACACACACACACACACACACACACACACCATTAAGAAATGTAGTAGCAGTAAAATTCATATGACCTTGGGCTGGTGAGATGGCACAGAGTTCAGTTCCCAGCACTGCAGTTCAGGGGACTCGATGCCCTCCTCTGGAGTCCATGGACACTAGGCACACACATGGCTCACAGACACATTGTGCAAGTAAAACACCCGTATATGTAACTCAGAAATCCACCTGCCTCTGCAAGTGGTGGGATTAAAGGCGTGTGCCACCACTGCCCAGCTAAAATTAAAAGTTTTAAAAATGAACAGAGACCAGACCTGGTGGCACAGGCCTTTAATCCCAAAATTCAAGAGGCAGAGGTAGATGGGTCTCTGAGTTTGAGGCCAGCCTGGTCTACATAACAGGTTTTAGGCCAGCCAAGGTTACATGGTAAGACCCCTTTTCAAAAAATGGGGAAAAAAAAAAAAAGGCCAGGCATGGTAGCATACACCTTTAATTCTAGCATTTGGGAGGCAGAAACAGAAGACAAGATCGCTTTGAGTTCAAGGCCAGCCTGTTCTACAGAGTGAATTTACGGCTAGCCAAGGCTAGACAGGAAACCCTGTCTCAAACAACCAGGGCGGAAAGCCCATGATTCTTGGCCCACATTTCAGATGATTCCTAAAGGGGATGTATAATGTCACTTGTGCTGATTTTGCTCTGCTCCGCAGGGGATGCACAGATGTCATTTGCTGTGTGTTGCTCTTCCTGGCCATTGTAGGCTATGTGGCTGTGGGCATCATAGGTAAGCGCTGGAAGGGCCGGCATGGCCTCTTTGATCCAGGGTGGTGCTGTGGCTGAGAAGTGACAGAGTCTATCTGTCTCTGCATCTCTCCACAGCCTGGACCCATGGAGACCCTCGGAAGGTGATCTACCCCACTGATAGCCAAGGCGAATTCTGTGGGCAAAAGGGAACAAAAAATGCGTGAGTTTATTTATTTGCATGCACACTTAAGCAATAACATCCATGTGGGGGTCTTGGCAGACCATGGCAGGCTTGGTGTTGAGTGCCTTAACCCTTTGAGCCATCTTCGGGTTGGGTAAGAACTCCTGACCAACTCTCCACTCTCCTCCAACCCCAGGGACAAACCGTTCTTGTTTTACTTCAACATCGTGAAGTGTGCCAACCCCCTGGTCCTGCTGGAATTTCATTGTCCCACCCCTCAGGTAATGCGTTTCACCTCTTCCCCTTGGTGTTTCCCGGAGCTCTCCTCATGAGCATCACGTGGGGCCCCCATCCCAGATGGCGTCTCTGCCTGGATTTTATAGCCCCTTCCTTGTGCTCCCCCAGATCTGCGTGAAGCAGTGTCCAGACCGCTATCTCACCTTATTGAGTGCGCGCAACACTCGTGACTTTGACTATTACAAGCAATTCTGTGTGCCCGGCTTCCAGAACAATAAAGTGAGCAGAACGACTGACCTCTTTGGTGCTTGGGTGGTGGACGCCCAGAAGGGGATTTCGTCAGGGATTTGCTTCTTCCCATTCTCTCTGTAGGGGGTGACTGAGATACTCCGAGATGGGGAGTGTCCAGCGGTTATCATTCCCAGCAAACCTTGTGAGTATTGGGGATCCCACGTGGATGAGGTACAGACTGAGGAATCTGCAAGGACTCCCTCTGACAGCACCTTCTGGTCCCACAGTGGCCCAGCGGTGCTTTCCCGCCATCCATGCCAGCAAAGGGGTCCTCATGGTGGGCAATGAGACGACCTATGAGGACGGACATGGCGCCAGAAAGAACATTACAGATCTAGTGGAGGGTGCCAAGTGAGAGTGTGTGGCATCGGGCATCCTGGGGTGGGACTGGAGTGGACCTTCTCTGGGTATGACTTGAGACTCTTTCAACCCTAGAAAGGCCAACAAGGTTCTCGAGGCCCGGCAACTCGCCATGCAGATATTTGAAGATTACACTGTATCCTGGTACTGGATTATCATGTGAGTTGGAAGGAAGGTGGCTGTCCCCTGGCTACCACATCTGTGAGCTAAGGATAGTGTCACTCATGCCCCTGTCTTATCCCCCAGAGGTCTGGTCATTGCCATGGTGCTGAGTCTCCTGTTCATCGTTCTGCTGCGATTCCTGGCAGGCATTATGGTCTGGGTGATGATTGTCATGGTGATCCTGGTGCTTGGCTATGGTGCGTCTCCCCTTCCTCCTCCTCTTCTCTGCAGACCTAGGGTCTGCAAAGTGCCAAATGTCTGCTGCCCTGGGACAGCTTTCAAAAAAGCCATCCTAGCTTTCAGATGTTCTTCACTGTTTAACCGACATGCTTATGTAGAGATTCATGCGGTTGTTATAGGTACTTTGAGGCAGCCAGAGCCCGTCAAAAGCAGATGGATGAAATCCGCTTGCTGGGGCTAAGCTTGTAACTCAGGCACTTACCTATAGCCCTCCAGTGAGGCGCTATGCTTGTGGCTCAGTGGAATAATGCAAGCACGTGCAGGCCCTGAGTCCCTTTCCCTCTCTACCACAGGAAAAAAAGAAAAAATAATTTACATCTCAACTTTGAGACACAGGGCCCCGTTTGGCATTTTAATCAACAAGAGATATTGTGACATCTCTTTAGCCCAGGGACTAGGCTTCTCGCTGTGTTGCCCAGGGTGCCAGTTCAAACCCCAGCTTTGCTGCTTCCTAGCTCTGTCCTGGGGCTTATGACTAAGCCTCCCGTGCATAATTACTTCCACCATCTAATGGGAATAATTGCTTTTCTGGGTGGGAAACTTAATGAGACGGTGGTAATGTAGTATTGTGATGATAATATCAAGAGGAGAGCCTGCAAGGGGTGGAGGCCTGCCTTGCAAACCAGTGTCTTATGTTCTGATTAAGTTTTCTTCTTCTGTGGATTTTCTTTGGGGGGGGGGGTGTTTGAGAGAGTTTCTCAATCCTGGAACTTACTCTTTACACCAGGCTGACCTTGAACTCAGTTCCACCTGCTTCTACCTTCCCAGGGCTGGGATTGAATGTACGTGATACTATGACCTGGCTTTTCTGTATTTTGATGTTATGTTCATTTATTATGTGTGTTTGTGTGTATGTACATGTGTGAAGACAAATTTCAAAAGTGGTTTCGCTCCTTTTACTATGTGGGTACCAGAGGTTGAATTCAGGCTTAGCAGCAGGAGCCTTTATCTGCTGAGCCATTATTATTATTATTATTATTATTTATCTACTGGCCCTTATTCTGATTTTCTTCCTTTTAAACTTCCTGAAATGAACTTTCATCTTGGGGTCCAGATACCAAAGCATACATGTTAGCGTGGTGGTCATGCCTGTCGTCTTCTGCCAGGGGAGGTGGAGTCAGGAGGATCATATTTTGAGTATGGATCTAGTCTCCCAAACCATAGACAGAGTTGTTCATGTTAACCATGGTTTGTGCTGTTGTTGGCAATTTAGGTGACATGATAATTTGTTTTTGATTTTTGAGACAGGGTCTCAGTGTATATCCCTGGCTGGCCTGGAAGTGGCTGCATAGATGTCTGCCCTTTTCTGCCTCCCAAGTACTAGCATTAAAGGGGTGAGCCTCCACACTTGGCTGGCTCTGGTTGTCATTAGACAGGAGGTTTCCTAATACCTGTTCATTCTTTCACCCACTTTTCGTTTTTTCTTGGTTTTTTTTTTTTTTTTTTTTTTTTTTTTTTTTTTTTTTTTTTTTTTTTTTTTTTTTTTTTTTTTTTTTTTTTTTTTTTTTTTTTTTTTTTTGGAGACAGAGTTTCTCTGTATAGCCCTGGCTGTCCTGGAACTCACTTTGTAGACCAGGCTGGCCTCGAACTTAGAAATCCGCCTGCCTCTGCCTTGCGAGTGCTGGGATTAAAGGTGTGCGCCACCACACCCGGCTTTCATCCACTTTTCAAGCACAAGCCTGGACAATATATTAAGTTCCAGGCCAGTCAGGGCTCCATAGTACCTGTCCCTACATACTACCCTGTCTCAAAAGACAATCAGGCATGTTACTGTCTGCACTTGTGGCTCTACACAGGCATATTCCACTGCTACATGGAGTACTCGAGACTCCATGGAGAGGCTGGCTCCAACGTCTCCCTGGTGGACCTTGGCTTCCAGACAGACCTCCGAGTGTACCTGCACTTGAGGCAAACCTGGATGGCTTTCAGTGAGTTGCCACACCCCTTCCTCCCCCATGCTTGTATTATGGGAAACCTAGGAGGGGTTGGAGTGGGGCTCGGAAACGGGTGACTCTCAGCTTTTAGAGAAATCATTTAATTGTATGTTATTTTATTTATATATTTTAAAAAAGATTTATTTATTGTTATATGTAAGTACACTGTAGCTGTCTTCAGACACACCAGAGGGCGTCAGATCTCATTACAGATGGTTGTGAGCCACCATGTGGTTGCTGGGATTTGAACTCAGGACCTTCAAAAGAGCAGTCGATGCTCTTAACTGCTGAGCCATCTCTCACCAGCCCTTTTATTTATATCTGAAATCAATTTCATTTCTTATTACTTTTAACTTTTAAAAATTGTATACTTCCTTTTTGAGAGGGGTGGTCTGTAACAAGGCCCTCCTGTGTGGCCGTCAGACAGAGGAAGCTCTCACTAATTCTCTGCTTCCACCATGGCTCTGGAGACTGGAAGCAAATTTACAGCCCTGATGGCTGCCCACCCTTCTCCACAGTGATCATTTTAAGCATCCTGGAAGTGGTCATCATCCTGTTACTTATCTTTCTGCGCAAAAGGATATTGATCGCCATCGCCCTCATCAAAGAAGCCAGCAGGTGGGGCCTGGAGAGCCACGGGTGTGGGTGCCTAGGGGCTCAGCCCAGCCTTCTGAGTTTGAAGTCTGTCTCTGTTCCTCCCCAGGGCTGTGGGACATGTCATGTGCTCCCTGCTCTACCCACTGGTGACCTTCTTCCTCTTGTGTCTCTGCATTGCCTACTGGGCCAGCACTTCTGTGTATCTACCCCTTGTCAGTCTGGGGTCCCCCCAGGGACAGGTGTCCCTAAAATGCCCTGCAGTTAGGGTGGGTCTGCCCCCTTGTTTGTTTTACAAACTTCTATGACCTTTATATTGGGTAAAGGGGTGGCAGTATTTGGAGGTCAGAAGACCACTTGTAGGAGTTGTGTGCTCTCTCTGTGAGTAGGTCACTGGGCTTGGTGGCAAGTACCTTTATCAGATGAGCTGGCTCCTACCTCAGCCTCTGAAGTCTAAGGATTCCAAGGGTAAGCCAGCACTCCTGAATTCTCCCACACCTTGGGGTCTAAGTTCCAGCTCTCAGTTTCCTTAATGAGCCTTCAGCTTCCTGTCCACCTCCAACGTAGCCGTATACAAGGTTGTGGATGACACAGCCTGCCCACTTCTGAGGAAAACCTGCAACCCAGAGGTAGGCATCCCTGGGGGGGGGGGGAGGACCCAGAGGTAGGCATCCCTGGGGGGTCCAGGATTGTCCTGGCAGCCTCCCCTTGAAGATGTTTATCTGATGTCACTGTTTTCCCTCTAACTTTTTCTTCATTCTGGTGTGTGTGTCATATATGTACATATGTGTTTGTCACGGTCCCTGCTTTATATTTCTCAACCTTATTCCTTTCAGACAGCATCTCTCACTAAATAGTGAGCTAAGCTGGTATTTTAGCTCCCTATGGCACTGGGACTACAGGCTAACACATGGTCACACCTATGTATTTATCAGCAGGATGGAGACTTGAACTCAAATCCTCATTTTTATTTTTAAGACTTTATTTATTTGTTTTGTTTTATTGTTGTTGGGGTTGTTTTGTTTTGTTTTGTTTTTTTGAGTCAGGGTTTCACTGTATAGCCCTGGCTGTCCTGGAACTCACTTTGTAGACCAGGCTGGCCTCGATCTCAGAAATCCGCCTGCCTCTGCCTCCTGAGTGCTGGGACTAAAGGCGTGTGCCACCACCGCCTGGCGTAATGGGTACTTTTGCTTCTAGGACCGGTCCTTGGTCTAGCCTCAGCTACTCTGAACTGACTCTGTGGCACCTTATCCCTCCCCCAGACCTTCCCCTCGCGGAATGAGAGCCTCCAGTGTCCCAATGCCCGCTGCCAGTTTGCCTTCTATGGTGGTGAATCGACCTACCACCGTGCCCTACTGGGCCTGCAGATCTTCAATGCGTTCATGTTCTTCTGGCTAGCCAACTTCGTGCTGGCCCTAGGCCAGGTGACACTGGCCGGAGCCTTTGCCTCCTATTACTGGGCTATGAGGAAGCCTGATGATATGCCTGCCTTCCCCCTCTTCTCTGCTTTTGGCAGAGCACTCAGGTAAATAGGAATGTTGGGAAGGGAAGGTTGCAGGGACCTCTTCTGGCTGGCCCACTGATCTGAGATTTTGATTCCAGGTACCACACGGGCTCCTTGGCTTTTGGATCCCTTATCTTAGCCATCGTGCAGATCATTCGAGTGATGCTGGAGTACCTGGACCAGCGCCTAAAAGGTGCCGCCCTTCCTGTAGCTTCAGCCCCTGTCCTGGACTTAGCCCCTGATTGGGTGTTGCTTAAGGGGTGGGGCTGGAGCTATGCCTCTGCTGGGTTTCCCTTTGTGAAGAGGTAGGCCTGAGTGGCAGAGGAGCAGGTAGAAGAGCCAACTGAAGGCAGGCATGGTGGCACAGGCCTTTTATCCCAGTACTCTAGAGTCAGGCAGACCTCTTGTGAGAGTTGGAAACCAGCCTGGCCTACAGAGCGAGTTCTGGGTGTCTAGGGGCGGGGCCGGGTGGATCCAGGAAGGGCAGCTCTGAATAATAAGACTGTCTTATTTTGAGGCAGCTTTTTATTGGGTAGTCCTAGCTGGCCTCAAACTCTGATATGAGATCCACCCGCCTCTGTTTCTGGGTGCTCCTGATTTGTTTTAAAAGACTGGCATCAAGCCGGGCGTGGTGGCGCATGCCTTTAATCCCAGCACTTGGGAAGCAGAGGCAGGTGGATTTCTGAGTTCAAGGGCAGCCTGGTCTACAGAGTGAGTTCCAGGACAGCCAGGGCACACAGAGAAACCCTGTCTCGAAAAACCAAAAAAAAAAAAAAAAAAAAAACCCAAATACTTTTATCTAACTTTTATATAAATACTGGCATCCAAACTCACTAAATAGCCAAGGATGACCTTAATTCCTGATTCTGGGCAATTACTTTTCTAGATCAGTTTTGTGGATTGATTAATTTACTTATGCTGAGGCAGACTCTCTAAGTTGTTGAGGCTGGCCTAGTAGTTGAGGCAAGCCTCAGACTTTGCAATCCTTAGCTGTCTTGCTGGAGCTTGAAGGTCTCATTCAAACGAAACCCATCTCATGCCGTCGTTTCATCCCTTCCCTTCTCTTTCAGCTGCACAGAACAAGTTTGCCAAGTTCCTCATGGTCTGTCTCAAGTGCTGCTTCTGGTGCCTAGAGAAGTTTATCAAATTCCTGAATAGGAATGCCTACATCATGGTGAACAGCAGGGCTGTATTACTGCCCTGGGTGGGAGGATTCTCCATCTCCATTCCATGGGCCTCAAACCTCCTTCTGTTCACCCCAGATTGCTATCTATGGCACCAACTTCTGTACCTCAGCCAGGAACGCCTTCTTCCTGCTTATGAGAAATATCATCAGGTTAGCGGGCCACACCCCCACCCCCACAGCCTACCTGTCCCATCTCAGCTTTCCCAGCTCCTCTCCTGCCTGAGCCCCCTTTCTGAACCAGCCTTCTACTTACTGTGCCTCCCCTCCCACCTCCACCCTCTGAACCCACGCTCACACCGCTTCCTTCACTCTCCCCTACAGGGTGGCTGTCCTGGACAAAGTTACAGACTTCCTCTTCCTGTTGGGCAAACTTCTGATTGTGGGTAGTGTGGGTGAGTGATGCCACCGGGCCTGTCCATACTGGCGTCTGTGAGCCTGTTGGGAGTGACCTGTAAGCTGGTGTCAGGCTCAGGCAATCTTCTGTGGAGCCCGTCCTTGAGGACTCAGCCTTCTCCCTTCATCTACCACAGGCATCCTGGCCTTCTTCTTCTTCACCCATCGTATCAGAATTGTGCAAGATACGGCCCCACCTCTCAATTATTACTGGGTTCCGATCTTGGTGAGCACCTTTGGGCACAGACAAGGGTCTGGGTAGAAGCAGGGGGTGGAAGATAGGGCTGGGGAATTGCTTAGATTCCTTTGGTGACAGTTGGGGGTGGGACAGTCATTGGTTATTTGGTTTCTAAATATTTACTGAATACCTTCTGAAGGCACAGGGATGGAGGGACTTATTCCTTAGGGGCTAGAGTTACTGCCGTTTACGTTTGTTTATTGTGTTTGTGCGGGGTGGATGCACTTGTGGAAAGTCAAAGACACTTAGACACTTGTGGGAAGTGGTTCTCTTCTCCAGCCATGTTAATTATTAATGATAATAGATCTTATTATCACTCTTTTTTAAAAAAAAAGATTTTAATTTATTTATTATTATAAGTAAGTACACTGTAGCTGTCTTCAGACACACCAGAAGAGGGTATCAGATTCCATTACGGGTGATTGTAAGCCACTATGTGGTTGCTGGGATTTGAACTCAGGACTTTCAAAAGAGCAGTTAGTGCTCTTATCGGCTGAGCCATCTCACCTGCCCCCATTATCACTCTTACTATTATTGTAGAAAAATGTTATTTTGTTATTTAGGTTTTTTTCTCATTTTGTTTTGTTTGTTTTTTGAGACAAGGTTTCTCTGTATAGCCCTGCCTGACTTGGAGCTGGCTCTGTTGACCAGGCTGGCCTGCAGTTCACAGATCCATCTCCCTTTGCCTCCCAAGTGCTGGGATTACAGGAGTGGGCCACCACAGCCCTGCTCTTTTCTTGTTTTTTTGAGACAGGGTTTGTCTACATAACTCTGGCTGACCTGGAGTTCGCCATGTAGACTAGGCTGGCTTCAAACTGAGAGGTTTTGTTTTTTTATTTTGAAACAAAAGTTTCTCTATGTTGCCTTGGCTGACTTGAAACTCATTATGTAGACCAGGCTAGCCTCAGACTCAGACATCTGCCAGCCTCCTTTTTTTTTTTTTTTTCCTCTCACTCCGGTCAACCCTGCTCGCTCCGGCTGGCCGGCCCCGCTCGCTCTGGTAGGTCCCGCTTGCTCAGTCCCTGCTCTCTCCGGTCCAAAGATTCATTTATTACTATTCATAAGTACACTATAGCTGACTTCAGACGCACCAGAGGAGGGTGTCAGATCTCATTACGGATGGTTGTAAGCCACCATGTGGTTGCTGGGATTTGAACTCGGGACCTTGGGAAGAGCAGTCAGTGCTTTTACCCACTGAGCCATCTTGCCAGCCGCCCCCACTCCAGCCTCTTAAGTGTTGAAATTAAATGTGTATGCCTTTAATTATCTCTATTTATTAACTTATATTTTATGTGTATTGGTGTTTTGCCTGCATGTGTGTCTGTGTACCACATGCATCCATGATGCCTTTGGTGGCCAAAAAAGGGCATCAAATTCTCTGGACCTGGGACATGGGATTACAGAGGGTTGTGAGCTGCCATTTGGGCCCTGAGAATTGACCCCAGGTTCTCTGGAAGAGCAGCCAGTACTCTTGTCTGCTGAGCCAACTCTCCAGAACTCCCCTCTTTGCCTTTTTTTCCTTGACTGATACCCAGGCTGACATAGGACTTTTGATCTTTCTACTTCCCAAACCCTGGGATTGTGCCACATTGTGTCACCGCAAAAAAAGCCTTGCAGGTTAGATGTGTTGGACATTATTCAACGATGATGCTAACGGCACACGCCTGCCATCTCAGCACCAGGAAGAAGGCAGAAGAATCAGAAATAGAACAGGGCCCAGCGTGTGGCGCACGCCTTTAGTCCCTGCACTCGGGAGGCAGAGGCAGGCAGATCTCTGAGTTCGAGGCCAGCCTGGTCTACAAAGTGAGTTCCAGGACAGCCAGGGCTATACAGAGAAACCCTGTCTCGAAAAACCAACAAACAAACAAACAAGAAAGAAATAGAATAGTAAATTCGTAAATTCAAGGCCAGTTCTGGCTACAGAATTGTCTATTTCAAAAAAAAAAAAAAAAAAAAAAAAAGGCAGGTAGTGGTGACTTGTGCCTTTAATCCTAGCATTTGGGAAACAGAGGTAGGCAGATCACTGAGTTTGACAAAGCAAGTTCCAGGACAGATAGGGAAACCTGTCTTAAGAAAAAGAAAGTATGGAATGTCTAGGCAGAGGGGACTAGCAGAGAGCCTGAGGTCTGGATCTCTTCATTTCCTGGTATTATCTCCTGCTGGACCCGGAGCTCCCTGGTTTTGGCTAGTCCAGGTGGCCAGCTTGCCCTGGGGCTGCTATCGTCAGTCTCTAGTGCTGGGGTTACAGGGGCTACCTCACTCACCTGATGCTTGCATGGGTTCGAGGAGTCTGTCTCAGGTCCCCAGGCTTGCACAACAAATACTTATCCACTGATCATCTCTCATGTGCCCCAGGCAGTACTGGCACTTGCTGTACAGCCCAGGCTGGCCTCAGATTCGGGCTGGCCTTGCACTTGAGCTGCCAAAGTATTGAGATTATAGGCACGCACCATGTGGCCCAACTTCATAATACCCCGTAATGCCTCATAAAACTGCAGCTGGGGGCTGGAGAGGTGGCTCAGTGGTTAAGAGCACTGACTGCTCTTCCAGAGGTCCTGAGTTCAATTCCCAGCAACCACATGGTGGCTCTCGACCATCTGTAATGAGATCTGATGCCCTCTTCTGGGGTGTCTGAAGACAGTTACAATGTACTCACATATATAAAATAAATAAGTCTTAAAAAAATAGCCAGGCGCGGTGGTGCACACATTTAATCCCAGCACTCGGGAGGCAAAGGCAGGCGGATTTCTGAGTTCGAGGCTAGCCTGGTCTACAGAGCGAGTTGCAAGACAGCCAGGGCTATACAGAGAAACCCTGTCTCAAAAAACCAAAAAACCCCAACCAAACAAAAAAAATCCGCAGCAGGATAAAGCCTCAAGGGAATGTATGTAGTGCTGAGATCTTCTGAAGCATGGGTGGTCTAGAACGGATATTCCTGCCAGGGGCTATGACCTAAGAACTTGCTGTTAGAGGTGAAAGCAAAGCTAGGTGAGCTAGAAACTCAACAACATGTGCCAGCCAAAGCCCTGGGCTTGGAAAAAGCAAGGAGCATTTGTGGAGCTGATTGGGTTCTCCTAAGGTGAAATGTGGAAGATGAGACCTGGCAGCTTAGGCCTGTCATTCCAGCACTTGAGAGGTAGAGGCAGGAGGATAAGGTGGTCAGTTTCATCTTGGCTACTTGTTTGAGGCCAGATGGAAAAATGTGTGAGACTATCTCAAAAAAAAAAAAAAAAAAAATCTAATCTAATCGGACTGGGTGTGGTGACTCATGCTAAGGTAAGGGAGATCATAAGTTCCTGCCACACCACACACACATACACAGCGTGGCGGTGCACATGGACGCCTCTGTGCTGTGCTGCCACACACACCCCCCACACACACACACACAGCGTGGCGGTGCACATGGACACCTCCGTGCTGTGCAGACCCCCAGCACACTGGCCAACCTTTCTAGCCAATCACTGAACAGCAGTTCATCTCCTAAAACTACGATGAGGGTCCAGCAAGGGAACTCAGAAACTCACCAAGCTTAGAGACACTAGTGCCATCCTCTGGACCCTGCGGTTCTCTTCTGACTCCATAGCGTACTGTGGGGTGTGTGTGTTACCATGAAATGTAATATATATATTAAACATTTAAACTAAGATGGAGAGAGATGATATCAGATACTGACCTGGCCTTCACACACACCAATAGCCAAGTGGACTGAGCTGTATACTGACCCACAACCACAGCCCACTGAAGGCTAAGGCTAGAGAAGGGGCTGTGCAGTGCAGTAAGAGGGTGATGTTCTTACTACCGACTCTTGTCAGTTCCCAGCGACCGCACTGGACTCCGTAGTTCCAGTTCCAGGTGATCTGGGTGCCTGTGCAAGTACATATAATCAAAAGTAAACATGATGGAAAGCAGGAAAAGATTTACTCATGGCCATATTGACATGATAAAAAAAAAAATAAGTGATTTTTTTTTTTTTGAGACTGGCTAGCTTGGAATTCTATGTAGACCAAGCTAGTCTTGAGCCTCTGTTTCCAAGTGCTGGGATTAAAGGCGTGAACCATGCCTGAAGCTGAAAGGTGAATGTTTTTAGGGCTGGAGAAATGGCTCAGCAGTTAAGAGCACTGTTATTCTTGCAGAGGACCTGGGTTCAGTTCCTGGCACCCATATGGTACCCCACAGCCCTTCTCAACTCCAGCCCCAGGAGGTCTGGCAGCTTCTGATGTTCATGGTTATCAGGCACACACATGCTACCCATATAAACACGCTAGCGACACACTCACACAAATCTTGTAAAAGGTAAAAAGATGTTCTAAAGATGAGGCAGGAGGATTGCCATGAGTCCTATAATGGCAGACAGCCTCCTGGCTCATGAGAGTGAGAGGTTTCTCAGCCTAGGGAGGACAGTGATGAGGTGGGGTTGCTCTTCACCTGAACCAGGCTGGAACAAGATTTTTTTCTCCTGAACAGACAGTGATCATTGGCTCCTATTTGATCGCGCACGGCTTCTTCAGCGTCTATGGCATGTGCGTGGACACGCTGTTCCTTTGTTTCTGTGAGTGACCCCTTTATCTCAGCCCACCAGGGACCCTGACTTCCTTCTCCCCAGAGAACAGGGAATCCTCCCTCACCCCAGAGTTCCCCGGGGCTGGAGGTGTCCCTTCCAGGCCCATGCATGCCTTTCTGGCTTTCCTCATTGCACTTCAAGCTAACTGTTCACCACCCCCTTGCCACCGAGATGTAGCTGGAACACTCTGTCCCCTGGGTCTGTGGCTTTGAAATTTCTGGCTTTGTTGGGGACTAGCACAGGGTCCATGGCTGCCACTAACTCTGGTCTCCACGTGTCTCCCCCCCTCCCTGTTCTCCCCCATGCCTGCTGGCTTCTTTTCCATTTTTTCTTCTGCCTCCCTTTTCCAACCCCCTCCTTTCCTGACCACCCATTTTCCACCCCCTGCTGGTTCCTGGGGGGCCCAGGTGAGGACCTTGAGAGGAATGACGGCTCTCAGGAGCGACCCTACTTCATGTCGCCTGAGCTGAGAGGCATCCTATTGAAGGGGAGTCTGCAGGAGGGCAAGCAGGAGGAAGTGGAGGCGGAGTAGACAGTGAGGGAGCCGGGCAAGCAGGCGAGGGGGCCTCTGGAGACCCGGTTTGTGCATGTGATGGTGCTTCTTTGACTGGGAAAACGTGGGGCTCCTATAGTCCTTACCCCTTTCTTTTTCCAAAACTAGGCAGTTATCCTCTAACTGGAGAGTTGAGGCAGGGGCTAGCCACTGAGCCCCTCCCCGAGTCCCTCCCTGGGGGATCCTGGGCCAGAACTCTACCACTGAACTATGCCCCTAGCCTTGTTGATTTTGTATTTTGAGACATTGTCTCTCTCTCTCAGTTGCCCAGGCTGGCCCTGGACTTAAGGTAGTGAAAGCAGCCCTTGAGCCTGGCTTGTTTCAGCTTCTTAAATACCTTGGGTAACAGGCCTTTGCTGCCACGCCCTGATCTCCTGTGTGTTGCTTTCTAACCCTGAGGCTTTTCTACCACCCTCCCTTCCCTTCCCTGCTCCCCACCCCTAACCCCCACACCTGCCTGTTGACTCCCTCTCATGTCACCTGCTTTGGGGCTCTGTCCACAGTGGAGGATCTGGAGCGAAACGATGGTTCAGCTGAGAGGCCTTACTTCATGTCTTCCACTCTCAAGAAACTCTTGAATAAAACCAACAAGAAAGTAGCAGAATCCTAAAGACACCTGCCTCCCAGCCCTCTCAGGACGCTGCTGGGGTCGGTGCTTGCTGTGCAGCTGGGTCAGAGTCCCCAGCTCATCAGACTTGCCTAACACATCACTGCCTCTCTGCACCCTCCCCGAGTTCCCATTTCCAGGAACCTAGAGTACTGGGGCATCTCTTTCCTATGCCAAAGGGCACCTGGGAGTTTTCAGTGCAGCCCTGGAAGATGGGACAGAATGGATCTCTCTAGTCCTTACTGCCTCAGATGGTGCCAATATGGTGAAGTAACTTGAAGTCGAGGATGGGAGATGGCCCTAGGATGTCTGCTGCAAGCTTCTTTGTATTTCAGTAACCCTTCTGGCCAAGAGGGAAAGACTGAGTGAGAATGGGCAAGTCAGCTCAGCGAACACTAGCGCCAAGCTCCCCAGCCGAGACAGAACTGGATCTCCATGGCTGATGTACCTAAGGGCCAGCAAATACACGTCTCACTCTTAGTCCTTTGTAGCCTAGACAGACAGTAAGGGGTCTACCTGCTTCTCTTTCATCAGGCTCCAGACTGGATGGAGCCACCAAGAGTGCCTTCATATGTAACCCCACCTTCAGCCTGGGCTGGCTGAACTGGAGGAGTCTTCTGGATAAACAGACAGCATCTGGGAGGAGGGCCCTGTGCGAGGAACGATTCAGTGGTGGTTAGGAGTAGTTGTGGAAAACAGGCCTCTGGACATAGACCCTACAGAGTTGCTTTGACTGATGGCTTCCAAATGGAAAACTTGAGGTTGGAAAATGATGAAAATAGGGCCTGTCTCCCCAGCCCTTTTTCTGCCAGTAATGTACACTGCTCTCTTTGTAAGAGGTAAGAAACTTAAGTTCACCCAAGGGATGGTTTCAGGGGATGAGGTGTGGGTGTGTTCTGTATTCCAAGTTAACTAGGCCTATCTGGTTTCTTTCACTTGAAACTAGAGAATCTGTTTGCGAAACTTCTTGATTTTGGGAGCCAGTAGACTGGTTCTTCACCTTACCATATGCTAAGACCTTCCTCTCACCCCTACTTTGGCCATCCATAAGATAGCAGGATCTTGGAAACAAGGCTCCAAGCCTGGGGTCCCAGGGTTTCCTGTGCCTGCCTTGTGTGCCATCCCACCCCACCCTCTTCTTGTATGCCCAGCCCTGTGCTTACATCATTGCATTCCAGCCAGTTAATAAAGTGCCTCTTGTACAGATACTGACCCGGTGTGTTTAATAGGAGTGTGGGATGCTGCTGGAAGGGAAGGAGAGATAGAGCCAGCCTGGAGCTTACCTCCCAAGCGTACCATGCAGCTTCTGTTGGGTCTGTCCCGTAGGACACTGGTGAACACAAGCTTTAGAGTAGGAACTGATTCCTAGAATCCAAAAACAGCCACTTGCTTCTCCTCCCCCTCAGTCCGCCCTGGACACAGACCCTGCACCTGTACCCGAGCCTGAGGTCTCACAGTCAAGGATGGCTAGTAATGCTTTAGTCTATTCTGTAATTTCTGGGTGTAGGGGGGTGAGTGTGCCCCACATGGATGCAGCTCCAGGGAGACCAGTGGCAGGCATTGGAGCTGCTGGAGCTGGACTTACAGTGTCATGAGCCCCCCTGTCAGGGATGAAGTCAATTGGTTCCTCTGCAAGATCAGGATACATTTATTATTTACATTTTTTTATGCTTTTGGACATTTTGTCTGCATGTGCATCTGTGCACAATGCCCGTGCCTCCTTGGTATCAGAGACCAGAAGAGGACTTAGGTCCTCTGGACCTAAGACAATTGTGAGCCCTCTCCCCCAAATTTGTTTTTCTGTTGTTTTTGCTTTTTAATGCTGCAAGTGGAGAAGGAGAGAAGGCTCAGCTATTAAGAGGAATGGATTCAGAGCCCAGCACCTGAATGGTACTTACCATTTTCAAAATAGCAGATGATGATGATAGTAATACAACAACAACAACAACAACAACAATAATAATAATAATAATAATAATAATACAGAGGCTGGAGAGAGGGCTCAGGGGCTCATGTGTACTCTGCTCCACAGAGGACCGGATTGCTTCCCAGGTTCTTCATCAGTCATATCACACCTCCTGTAACTTCAGCTCCAGGGGACTGACACACTGGTCTTCTTGGACACCCACATGCAAATGCAGAAACACAAGTACTTTTATTTTTATTTATTTATTATTTTTTTTTTTTTTTTTTTGGTTTTTCTATACAGGGTTTCTTTCTCTGTATAGCCCTGGCTGTCCTGGAACTCACTTTGTAGACCAGGCTGGCCTCGAACTCAGAAATCCGCCTGCCTCTGCCTCCCAAGTGCTGGGATTAAAGGCGTGTACCCCCATGCCCGGCTGATTTATTTATTTACTATATGTAAGTAGCTGTCTTCAGACACTCCAGAGGAGGGCGTCAGATCTTGCTATGGATGGTTGGGAGCCACCATGTGGTTGCTGGGATTTGAACTCAGGACCTTCGGAAAAGCAGTCAGTGCTCTTAACCACTGAGCCATCTCTTCAGCCCCTTAAGGTTTTTTTTCAAGACAGGGTTTCTCGGGCTGGTGAGATGGCTCAGCGGGTAAGAGCACCCTACTGCTCTTCCGAAGGTGATAAGTTCAAATCCCAGCAACCACATGGTGGCTCACAACCATCCGTAACGAGATCTGGCTCCCTCTTCTGCAGTGTCTGAGGACAGCTACAGTGTACTTACATATAATAAAATAAGACAGGGTTTCTCTGTGTAACAGCCCTCCCTGTCCTGGAAATCACTCTATAGACAGGCTGACCTTGAACTCGCAGAAATCTACCTGCCTCTGTCTCCTGAGATCTGGGATTAATGGAGTGCACCACCACTGTCTGGCTCAATATTATTTTTTTTTTAAAGATTTATTTATTAAAGCCGGGCGTGGTGGCACATGCCTGTAATCCCAGCACTTGGGAGGCAGAGGCAGGCGGATTTCTAAGTTCGAGGCCAGCCTGGTCTACAGAGTGAGTTCCAGGACAGCCAGGACTACTCAGAGAAACCCTGTCTTGAAAAACCAAAAAAAAAAAAAAAAAGATTTATTTATTATACGTAAGTACACTGTAGCTGTCTTCAGACACTCCAGAAGAGGGAGCCAGATCGGATGGTTGTGAGCCACCATGTGGTTGCTGGGATTTGAACTTATCACCTTCGGAAGAGCAGTCAGGTGCTCTTACCCGCTGAGCCATCTCACCAGCCCCTCAATATTATTTTAAAAATATTTTTCATTTAAAAAAAATTAGCCGGGCATGGTGGCACACGCCTTTAATCCCAGCACTTGGGAGGCAGAGGCAGGCAGATTTCTGAGTTCGAGGCCAGCCTGGTCTACAAAATGAGTTCCAGGACAGCCAGGGCTACACAGAGAAACCCTGTCTCGAACAAAACAAAACAACAAAAAAAAAAAAAAAAAAAAAAAAACCCAAAAACTAAGCTAGATGTGATGGCGAAGTCCTTTAATTCCAGCACTCCAGAGGCAGAGGTCTGTGAGTTCAAGGCCAGCCTGGTCTACAGAGTGATTTCCAGGACAGCTGAAAGACCCCCAAAATGTTTCCCCCTGAAATGTACAGCCTTTGAATGCTCCCCAAGGCCTGTTTCCCAATCTCTGAGAATACAGCCAGTGAGAAGCTCTTTGTTAGCAAGAAGACCTAGCCTGACTGTCTGTGTCAGAGACCCAGAGATAACTCCAAGATAGAGTTATTCCTATAATGCACTTAAAGACAATTTTC
>LR753376.1:247961-260968 GCA_902729485.2 Mus minutoides
AGACTGGGTAAGGGTCTCCCCACACGGGGGTCTCTTCACAGCCAGGGTTGGTTATACTGAGAAATCCTGTCTAAAAATACAAGCAACAAACAAACAAATCCAGGGCTGGAGAGACAGTTCAGAGGACCTCTTGCAGAGGACCCAGGTTCAATTTCCAGCACCCACATAGCAGCTCACAACTATCTGTAACTCCAGTTTCAGGAAATCTGACACCCTCATACACATACATGTGAACAAAACACCAATGTACATATAATTTTATTTGTTTGTTTGTTTGTTTGTTTTTTGGTTTTTCGAGACAGGGTTTCTCTGTATAGCCCTGGCTGTCCTGGAACTCACTTTGTAGACCAGGCTGGCCTCGAACTCAGAAATCCGCCTGCCTCTGCCTCCCAAGTGCTGGGATTAAAGGTGTGCGCCACCACGCCCAGCCTATAATTTTAAAAGTTATTAAATTTTTTTTTATTTGTGTGGGTGTTCTATCTACATATGATGTCTGTATACCAAGTGCATATTTATTGCCTGCAGAGGCCAGAAGAGGGCACTGTATCCCCTGGAACTGGATTTACAGATAGCTGTGAGTTGCCATGTGGTTGCTGGGAATTGAACTCAGGACCTCTGGAAGAACAACCAGTTCTCTTAACCAATAAACCATCTCTCTAGCAATTTACATTTATTCTGTGTGTGTGTGTGTGTGTGTGTGTGTGTGTGTGTGTGTGTGTGTGTGTGTATTCAGGCAAAAAAAAACATACCTCTGTATCTGTGTGTGTGTGTGTGTGTGTGTGTGTGTGTGTGTGTGTGTCCATGTCCAAGGATCCTAGGAATAAAACTCGGGTCCCCAAGTTTGGTGGCAAATGCCTTCAGCTGCTAAGCCAGCTTTGTTTCTGAGTGGCTCTTTGGGCCAGTCTGGCTGTCATACTGAAGGTGTACTACTGCCACCTGTTGCCTTCTTTTGTTACTGCATCTAGCCAACTATTGCTCCTGGAAAACCTAGGATCTATCAAAAGCCCCATAACCCTATCTGCCTCTGTGGCTCTCCTTAGAAAGTATTGTATTGAACAGGATTTGCACACACCAGGCAAGTGTCTTCCTACTCAGTCACATCTCCATTTTTTGAGGCAGTGTCTTAATTAGCCCAGGATGTCTTCTGACTCCATCTTTAGCTAAAGATAACCTAGAACTCTCCTGTCTGCACCTCTCTAGCAGTGGGATAACAGGCCTGTGATACCACATTGGGCTTATATGATGATGTTGGGGATAAAACCAGGACTTTGAGACGGGCATGGTGGCGCACGCCTTTAGTCCCAGCACGCGGGAGGCAGACACAAGAGGATTTCTGAGTTCGAAGCCAGCCTGGTCTACAGAGTGAGTTCCAGGACAGCCAGAGCTACACAGAAAAACCCTGTCTTGAAAAAAAAAGACAGAGCACTCATATATATAAAATAAATAAATAAATCTTTAAAATAAAAAACACCAGGGCTTTGTATATGCTGGCCAAGCACTGTACCAACTGAGCCAGCCTTCCTTTTTGAATATATCTTTAATTTTAACTTTATTTTTACAGGTTTTATATTTAAGATTATGTATGTGTCTGTGTATACATGTGAGTGAAGAGGCTATAAGAAGATGGTGTCAGATGCCCAGGAGCTCTAATTATAGATGATTGGGAGCTGCCGTGTAGATACTAGAAAATAAACACAAGTCCTCTGCAGAAGAATATACTCATAAGCACTGAGCTGTCCCTCCAGGCCACCCTCCCACTTTTAAAAACAAATCGAGACAGGGTCTCTCTATATAAAAGCCCAAGCTATCCTCAAACTCAGAGAGACCCACCTGCCTCTGCCTCCTGAGTCCTGGAATTAAAGATGTACCAGTACTTCCAGCCCTTTAAGTATTTTTTTAGATAGTGTCTACCTATGTAGCCCAAGATGACCTGCAATTTCCTAAGTAGTCAAGTTGGCCTCAAACTTATAATCTTGGTTCAGGCTCCCTAGTAGATGGTCTCTCAGGCACACTCTGTCACTCTTGGCTTTAGTCTTGGGAGGAAAGCTCTAGGAGTCATCTAGTTGCCTGAGGAACATGATGGCTTTGAAGAAAGAATGCTAGAAAAAAAAAGAATGCTAGACTGTCCATATGTCAGTATGTCTGTGTGTTTCTCCAGTTCCATCAGCAAGCACTAGGCCCAGGAGCAGAAGCAGAGGAGGGCGGGCTAGGTGTGATGCTCAGGGGTAGAAGTGAGAAACAGGCTCCTCACCAGTTGAGATTCAGAAATTCCAAGGTGTCTTCTACCTCTTCTCCCCCTCCCCTCCCCTCCCTCCTCTGTGATGGAGATGGGAGTTAAGTGCTCAGTTATACTGGACACTTTGCATTTGTGACTTGCTGCAAAAGAAACTTCAGGACTATTGGTGTCTGGAATTGCCATACAAACTTCATATACCAATCTCTGTTAAGTAAGAGTAGTTTGGGGCTGGTGAGATGGCTCAGCGGGTTAGAGCACCCGACTGCTCTGCCAAAGGTGATGAGTTCAAATCCCAGCAACCACATGGTGGCTTACAACCACCCGTAACAAGATCTGACGCCCTCCTCTGGTGCGTCTGAAGTCAGCTACAGCGTACTTATGAAGAATAATAAGAAATGAATCCTTGGACCGGAGAGACCAACCAGAGCAAGCCAGGCTGTCCGGAGCGAGCGGAGCCGAACGGGGACGGCCGGAGCAAGCGGGGACGCCGGAGCTAGCAGGGCCGGAACGAGCGGGGCCAAACCGGAGCAAGCGGAGCCGATCGGAACGAGTGGGGCTGGCTGGAACAAGCAGGGGCTGTACGGGGGCGGCCAGGAGCAAGTGGGGCTGGTCAGAGCGAGCGGGGTCGAGCAGAGCGAGCAGGGTTGACTGGAACAAGGAAAAAAAAAAAAAAAAAGAGTAGTTTATTACACCACACCATACTACTGGACATCCAGGTCCACAAGAAGGAAAAAACTAATTGTGGCACCAATATGTCCTCAGGGCAGGCTTTTTATATTAAAAACCAGGTTCAGAAGTTCAAAGGTGCCGGGCGGGCGTGGTGGCAAACGCCTTTAATTCCAGCACTTGGGAGGCGGAGGCAGGTGGATTTCTGAGTTCGAGGCCAGCCTGGTCTACAGAGTGAGTTCCAGGAAAGCCGGGGCTACACAGAGAAACCCTGTCTCAACAAACAAACAAACAAACAAACAAACAAAAAGTTCAAAGGCAAACAGTGAAGTGGTACAGCAGCTTTGCCTAACTAGACAGAGTATTATCAGCTAACCTCTTAGCTGAGTGGTCCTGAGTGAGGTGAGAAGGGTGGTGGACAGGGAATTTCAGAACATTGAGACAACAGGGCACAAGTGATTCAGCCATAACTTTTTGGGTTATTAGCAACATTCTTCAATGTCAGTTAAAGTAGTAACTATGAACTCAATCTGAAAAAAAGAAAAAGGCTACATTTATGTTAAAAGGAGCAGGCCTCAACAAAGACTAATTGGTTTAGGGTGAAAATGAATCGGAAAGTTTTATCAAAATGTTTTAACATTTATTTATTTATTTATTTATTCATTCATTCATTCATTCATTTATTCATTCATTCATTTATTTATTTCTAGGCAGTCTTTCCTCTGTGTAGTCCTGGCTGTCCTGGAACTCACTGTATAGGCCTGGCTGGACTTGAACTCAGAGATCTGCCTGCCTCTGCCTCCTGAGCATATGATCAAAACAAAAAAACATACCCTTCAGGTTAAAAGTTCTGTTTGTAAAACAGAATTTAAAGAATAAATTCCTGCCGGGCGTGGTGGCTCACGCCTTTAATCCCAGCACTTGGGAGGCAGAGGCAGGCAGATTTCTGAATTCGAGGCCAGCCTGGTCTACAGAGTAAGTTTCAGAACAGCCAGAGCTACACAGAGAAACCCTGTCTGGAAAAACCAAAACAAAGAAACAACAACAAGCTGGGTGTGGTGGTACAGGCCTTTAATCCCAGCACTCGGGAGGCAGAGGCAGGCAGATTTCTGAGTTCAAGGCCAGCCTGGTCTACAAAGTAAGTTCCAGGACAGCCAGGGATATACAAAGAAATCCTGTCTCGAAAAACAAAACAAAACAAACAAAAAAAGAAACAACAACAACAAAAAGACTACATTGTTCCTGCTTCTTAGATCTGATGTAAACTACAAAAGCTGTTTTTCAGTGCACACTAACCCTGTAACCCCATTCAGATGATCTATATCTTTAACCCTTATTCCTTCTCTTTGATTTATCTTCTGTTTGTTTGTGACAGGGTTTCTCTTCATAGCCCTGGCTGTCCTGGAACTTGCTCTTTAGACCAGGCTGGCCTCGAACTCAGAGATCTGCCTGCCTCTGCTTCCTGAATTCTGGGATTAAAGGCGTGTGCCACCACTGCCCAGTGTATGTGTATCTTTCTAACAATGTATAACAGCCAACTCTCTCTCCTATGCACACCTTATCTCTCCTATAAAAAGGGCCTCAAGCTGGGCAGTGGTGGCATATACCTTTAGTCCCAGAACTCTAGAGGTAGGCGGATCTTTCTGAGTTTGAGACCAAACTGATCTACAGAGTGAGTTCCAGGACAGCCAGATCTACACAGAGAAATCCTATCTTGAAATCCCCACCACTTGTCCCCCAAAAGGACCTCAAGTGGCCACAAGGGCTGCTGTCTCAAATCCCAACTTAGGGTGAGACATCCAGCTTGCCATTCCAGGTACACCCCAAATACAATTGCTTTAGCTAGATAATTATAGATTTGGTGTTTTCTCCTCATGATTCTTAGGTTTAACTCAAGATTAAAGGTGTGGGCCACCACAGCTGGCTAATTCTTAATTTTGTTTTATTTATTTTATGTGTATGAGTTTTTGCCTCTGTTGTGAGACTCTTTCTGTGTCAGTGAGCACTCCCACACCAGTGAGAATGGAAGAGAGACGATTGGACCGAAGCCAGGATGTTCCCTGAAAGGCCTCAGTTCTAGATCTAGATCTCCTCTGTCTCATTTCAGACTCTAAAGCCCCAAGGTGGGGCAGGCACACAAGCCCAGCAGTCATCAGGTTGTTAAAGATAAAGACCTGTTTCAGTTATTTCCGGGTCAATCTGTTCCAGGTAGCAAGAGATGCAATATTTTAAGTCAACCACTAAATAAACCAATAAATCAGTATCTAATGTCTTTTCTACTTTATTCTACTTTATTCCATCCACCTCACCTTGATAACACCTCATGACTCTATCCTGGAGGAATGGGTTGGTGCTTCATGGGTATCATCTGCACAGTATCCCATTGGCTCTCCTTTGTACCTCTAGCCTTAATCCTTTTTAATGACTTTTGGGCATTTTTTTATACTATTCTTGATTGATTAGCATAAATCAGCATTTCTCATTAAAAAACCATATGCTTCCCTTTCCAGTGGTAATCAAATCTAATCCTCTGTGGTTGCAGAGGACCACTGCTGCTGCTGATGTTACCTGATTCTGAATATTGCTTTTCTGAACAGTTGTTAAATGTGTCTTGGCCTGAGTAGAGCTAGCTACGCTGCCCTTGCTCTCTGTCTGCACTACCGCATCTACTGCACCACAGCATCCCTGTCAATGCATTCGGGCAGGGCCATTGCTAGCAGGACTGGTAAAGGTACAGGGGCTGTCTTATTTTTTGAACCTGAGGGATTTAAGAATTGCTGGATATTCCTTCCTGGAAGCACATCTAAATCTGGGGCCAAGAATACCAGTCTGCAACTGTCTTCCAAGGAGTGTTATTTTCCCCAGGTTTTCTCCTGTAAGACAGGCTCTTTATGGCCTTAACTCCTTATCCCTCCCTGGAAGCTCCCTTCCAAGGCCCCTTTCATGGGGAAGGTCACGTGTGACCAATATTAAAGATGAGACTAATAGCTCCTCCCACAGTCCCCTTTGTGTCTTCTTTCTCCTGTCCACAGGCTGTTGCTAGCTGGGGCCATCTCCAACAGGAATCAGTCTGCTGCGCTGCTGTGGGCAGTCAGAGCGCAGAGTGATGAGGTCCTAGGGATGAGCCAACCGCAGATGAAGGAGGTAAGACAGAAGCCCTCAAGAGGGTAGTTGGCCATATTGACAGGTTTCTAGGAATTGGAGTTGCCCTGGCACAAGGTTGCTTTCCAGACCATCTGGGCTGCTCTTAACTCCAATTGGCCAGCCCTCAGGGCCATCTTCTCTTGAACTCAGCTAACCCATGGCAGCTTCTCCTCCATTCATCTTCTTCTTTGTCTCTTGGTTCTCCCAAGCACAGGAATCCTAAACTCCACCTATGTCTCTTCTGCCCAGCTGTTGGCTGTTGGCATCTTTATTTACCAATCAGAAATAACTTGGGGGCAGGGTCACATAGCATCACTTGGGTCTCTGTTCAGACTCCAGGTCTTGGGGGCCCACACTTAGCATTACAGTAGACAGCAAGACCAAACCTCAACGCTGAGAGGCTGCATGGACGTACACTTGCAGGCTCAAGAAGGGCATCAAGAGTGAGAGTAGGGGCTGGAAAGATGGCTCAGAGGTTAAGAGCACTGACTGTTCTTCCAGAGGACCTGAGTTCAAATCCCAGAAACCACATGGTGGCTCACAACCATCCATAATGAGATCTGACACCCTCTTTTGTTGCATCTGAAGACAGAGCGTGGTGGCGAACGCCTTTAATCACAGCACTCGGGAGGCAGAGGCAGGCAGATTTCTGAGTTCGAGGCCAGCCTGGTCTACAGAGTGAGTTCCAGGACAGCCAGGGCTATACAGAGAAACCCTGTCTCGAAAAACCAAAAAAAATAATAATAATAAAATAAATAAATAAATAAATAAATCTTTAGACTGGAGCAAGCAGGGTTGCCTGGAGCAAGCAGAGGTCCTGAATTCTTTTTGTTGTTTTTGTTGTTGTTGTTTTTCGAGACAGGGTTTCTCTGTATAGCCCTGGCTATCCTGGAACTCACTCTATAGACCAGGCTAGCCTTGAACTCAGAAATCCACTTGCCTCTGCCTCTCAAGTGCTAGGATCAAAGGCGTGTGCCACCACGCCAGTGGTCCAGAATTCAAATTCCCAGCAATCACATGATGGCTCACAACCATCAGTACAGGTACAGTGTTCTCATATACATAAAATAAATAAAAATAAATAAATCTTAAAAATATGTATTTAAATTTTACTTTCTTTTTAATATATGTTTGTGGGTACCCATAGAGGCCAGAAGAGAACATCAGAAGAGGGCTGGCATTACAGGAAATTGTAAGCATACTGGTACTAAATTTGCTAGGAACCAAATTTAGGTCCAATCCCTATTAAAGATATTTTAATATAAGCTTAAGCAAAGACCTGACAGGCAAAGCTTCCCAGTCAGACTTTACTGCAAGCACTCAGAGGCTACAAAGAAAATGACCCAGGTTCTCTGCCACAGTACATTTTTTTTTTTTGAGACAGGGTTTCTCTGTGTAGCCCTGGCTGTCCTAGAACTCACTCTGTAGACCAGGCTGGCCTCGAACTAATAAATCTGCCTGCCTCTGCTTCCCGAGTCCTGGGATTAAAGGTGTGTGCCACCATGCCCGGCTCAGAGTACATACTCTTAACCACTGATCTTCCTCTAGCCCCCACTTTCAACTTGACAAGTTGTGGTATGAGCTAGATGTGATAAATGTTTTTCATTTCGGTGGTGGTGGTGAACGCCTTTGATCCCAGCACTTGAGAGGCAGAGGCAGAGGCAGAAGCAGAGGCAGAAGCAGAGGCAGGCGGATTTCTTAGTTTGAGGCCAGCCTGGTCTACAGAGCAAGTTCTAGGACAACCAGGGATACACAGAGAAACCCTGTCTCGAAAAAAAGAAAAAGAAAGAAAGAAAGGAAGGAAGGAAGGAAGGAAGGAAGAAAGAAAGAAAGAAAGAAAGAAAGAAAGAAAGAAAGAAAGAAAGAAAAGGAAGAAAGAGTTAGCTGTGGTACAGGGCTGGGGAGACTGCTCCCTTGGCAAAGGTGCTGACTACCAGGCCCGAAGACCTGAAATCAATCCCCAGGACCCACTTGAGAAGCTGCTGTGGACAAGGATTTGGAGGACACAACTTGTCACAGTGCTTGTCACACCTGTATCCTGCAGCTCACAAAGTAGTGTGGCTGTGCCCTGAGAGTGGCAGGCACACATTTTTTTTTGTTTGTTTGTTTTGTTTTTCGAGACAGGGTTTCTCTGTATAGCCCTGGCTGTCCTGGAACTTACTTTGTAGACCAGGCTGGCCTTGAACTCAGAAATCCGCCTGCCTCTGCCTCCCGAGTGCTGGGATTAAAGGCGTGCGCCACCACGCCCGGCTTGGCAAGCACACTTTTAAAGGACTTGCTCTTTTTGTATGGTATACATTTGTTTACATGTTCACTAGTCCACGTGGAGGGCAGAGGTGGATGTCTGTCTGGTTGTCTTTATCTCTTCTTCAGTCTGTCTCACTAATCCCAGAGCTAGCTTGTTCTGCTAGATTGGCTGACCAATGAGACACAAAGGATTCTGTTTCTCCTTCCCCAGCCTGGGGTTACAGTTGTACACTACCATGCTCTGCTTTTTACATGGGCGCAGATAATCAGCCTGAGTTCAACCTTGGGATCTCACATAAAGACAAAAATAGAAATATCTCTGACCTTCATACAGTGTGTGGCTACACAAACACACACACACACACACACACATGGAGAAAAAGAGAGACAGAGATAGATAAGACAGAGAGACAGACAGACACTGAGAAAGGCTGAAAGAAAAAATAATTTTCTAACAGCTGTCTGCAGGGGCTGGAGTTACCTCAGAAGTAACTCCAGTTCTGGAAGATTCAACACTCTCTTCTGACTTTCTGGGGGACCCTGGCACATATGTGGTGCACAGACAAAACGTGTTGCAGACAAACACTCATTCAACACATTAACATTAAAAAAACATTAAACACATTAAACACATTAAAAAAAGAAATTAAAAATCTGCCGGGCAGTGGTGGCGCATGCCTTTAATCCCAGCACTCGGGAGGCAGAGGCAGGCGGATTTCTGAGTTCGAGGCCAGCCTGGTCTACAGAGTGAGTTCCAGGACAGTCAGGGAACACCGAGAAACCAAAAGAAATTAAAAATCCATCTGAAAACCCTCAGGAAAACCGTATTAACCATCTCTACCACTTGGTGGCGCTGTTAGAACAGGTGTGTCATTTAGAGCATCTTCCTGTGTCAGAAGCATCTTAGGTCTCCTACAAATGGATTAATTTATAAATTTTTCCTCAATTTCAGACTTTGGGTGAGGTAGCTCTCTAAAACCTACTAGCCGAGTTAAGAAAAAAAAGGTCAGACACCAACTCTATTATTTGTTGATAGCAGCAATAAATAATAGATATGAAGAGGGAGGGGACCTGGGAGTTAGAGAACTTTGTTCTGTTCATTCTTTTTTTGTTGTTTTGTTTTTCTTTTTAGATTTATTTATTTATTATTTGTAAGTACACTGTAGCTGTCTTCAGACACTCCAGAAGAGGGCATCAGATTTTGTTACGGATGGTTGTGAGCCACCGTGTGGTTTCTGGGATTTGAACTCCGGACCTTCTAAAGAGCAGTCGATGCTCTTACCCGCTGAGCCATCTCACCAGCCCTGTTTGTTTTTCGAGACAGGGTTTCTCTGTATAACCCTGGCTGTCCTGGAACTCACTTTGTAGACCAGGCTGGCCTGGAACTTAGAAATCTGCCTGCCTCTGCCTCTGGAGTGTTGGGAATAAAGGCGTGCGCCACCACGCCCGGCTGTTCATTCTTGAATAGAATTTGCCTGTTTTGTGTGTGTGGTACGGGGGTCTGACCCAGGGCCTCCTAATGCTAAGCACTCTTCTTTTTTTTTTTTTTAAGATTTATTTTATTTATTGTATGTAAGTACACTGCAGCTGTCTTCAGACACTCCGGAAGAGGGCGCCAGATCTCGTTACGGATGGTTGTGAGCCACCATGTGGATGCTGGGATTTGAACTCTTCACCTTCGGAAGAGCAGTCGGGTGCTCTTACCTGCTGAGCCATCTCACCAGCCCTAAGCACTCTTTTTTTTGTTTGTTTGTTTGTTTGTTTGTTTTTCCAGATAGGGTTTCTCTGTGTAGCCCTGGCTGTCTTGGAACTCACTCTGTAGATCAGGCTAGCCTCGAACTCAGAAACCCGCCTGCCTCTGCCTCCCAAATGCTGGGATTAAAGGCATGTGCTACCACTGGCCGGTGCTAAGCACTCTTTTTTTTTTTTTTTTTTTTGGTTTTTTGAGACAAGGTTTCTCTGTATAGCTCTGGCTGTCCTGGAACTCACTCTGTAGACCAGGCTGGCCTCGAACTCAGAAATCCGCCTGCCTTTGCCTCCCAAGGTGCTAAGCACTCTTAACCTAGAGGCAATCTATTAAACCCCCAGTTATTTGTAATCTAGCTCCATCAAAGTAGGAATTTAAAGTCAGTGTGGGTAAAATAGCAAAACTATCTCAAAAATACAAAAATGAGAAATGGTGAGATGGCTTAACAGCTTGACAACATGTGTCTGAGCCTATTGACCTATTGCTGAAGAGTCCTGGACCAGTGTTGACAACTGCACGTGCATGCCTTTCAACAGGATGTCTGTCAACGTACGGAGGAGGATTCCGAACCAGAACGCATGCGCACGCCCGCGCACGCCCACGAACTAGAGTCGTCACAAGGGCCCACCCCTGCTCCATTGCGTCACGTGATAACGGTCGCCCGAAAAAACCGCCTTTGGAAAAAAACAAACGAAATGGATGGGCTCTCGTCAGGTGATTCGGGTCTACCAATAGTGAAAACCAGTCAAGACACAACAAGAATGGCCTGTCACATGATGGAAGCAAAGCCAGCCCCTGTGTCATGACCCATTTTACGGCTGAGAGAACTGGCCCGACGTTGACGTCACGCCATCAGACCCAGTCGCTAAGTCAACGTCACGTGATACGCCCCCACGCCCCTCCCTCTCACCCGCCCACTGGGGGTTGGGCCTAGGTGGATCGCCCACGTGATGCGGGGGCGGGTCGCTGCCAGTCACGTGGCTCTGCACCTCCCTGGCGCGCGCCCGCCCGCCCGCCCGCTCGCCCCCGTCCCCGGCTCCTCCTCCTCCTCTTCTCGCCATTGCAGTTGGGATTGAAGCAGCCCCGGCGAGAACCGCGTGGCTTTTTTTTTTTTTTTTTGAGGAGGGTTGTGAAGACTCCGGAAGGCTCGTGGCAGGAGGGCGGCGGCGCCTGAAGCCGAAGGACGGGAACGCCGGCAAGGTAAGTGGCAATGTGGCGTCTCCCGCCTCTGCCCCTCCCCCCCGCCCGTTCTCCCACTTGTCAGCGAAGGCTGGGCTAAGAGGATGCTAGTGACAGGGCTGTTGCGATCCCGCCGACCTTCCCCTTCGCTCGGCTCTTCCATCTCTCAGCGTCTCGCTCCTTCCTCCTCCGGCCTCGCTCCCGCGCTTGGCCGTTACTCTCCCCCATTGTGCCGAGGAAACAAAATGGCGGCGGCAGTGCCCCCGTGCGCGCGCATCCATTCTCCCCCCTTCGTGGCCCCCTCGGCCCAGGCCTGGGCTCTGCTCCCGGGGGGTGCGCACGCACTGTGGTACCCTCCTCTCTCCATGGGCCGCTTACTTTCCCCAGCACGAGCTTTTGTCTGTTGCTTTGGCCCGTGCACGCGCGCACGTGTTGGCGCACACACCCCCTCCTATCTAGAGCATCCCAGCGGGCGCAGAAGGGAAAATCTCCTTCCTTTACTCGCTTTACCTCTTTGATCAGGTACATCCCCAGCTTCTTGGAGGATGCCAGGTTCATCCCAGTTCCCATGGCGGGAAGCATGTCTTCTTTGTCCTGAACACGGTCCTGAACGGGTCCCTGGAAACCATTTCCCTAGATGATCGTTGAGAGAAGCATTTGTGGATTCACCGAGTTCTCAAAGCCCGGATCTGTAGGTTTCCTTCAAATCAACACCCAAACTTAAGATCGTTTGAGTTTCCCGACTTTTTAGACTAGGTGGTTTTTATTCATGGTGATTCACAGCTTGTTGAGGCTATGCCTCTAACCTCCAAAACGGTGATGTGGTGTGATGATTTGGGGGCCCTGTGAGCTGTAGATTGCCATGATTGAAGTCCTTTGTACGTGAGTGCTTAAAATTTTATTTCTTCAAGTAGTTGAATGGTGGGAATTCACCTTGGGTTATTCCACAATTGGGATAAGCTACTTGGGGTGTATAACGGTGTGTCCAAACTGGGAAAGAGTAAGCCAACTCTTAGTGAAATTGCTGGTAAGTTGGTGTTTAGGACACGTGCTGGATCAGCAAAGAGGCCTCAGTTGCTGTGGCACCCCTTGCTATTGGGGTTCAAGTATTCTCAATGTATCTTTCTGGTGTAAAATTCTGTCCTATTTAAAATGTCCAGCATGGTGATATTATGACCACAGGAAAAGGATAAGTTTAGGACTTCTCTCCTGTTTTTCACTCAGCTTTTTGTGGGTGGGATCCTCTGCTGATTGATTATAGAGTTCTACCACTATTCTGTGAGTGGCAGCTACTGCAGTCACTCAGCCTGTGAGTGAAGTGTGAGGAACAGCAGCAAAGGAGAAAGGCACTGCAGGGGCTACTGCTCTTGTCCAGTAGAGCTGAGAGGTCTTTGTCCCTTAGCTGGCATGCTGTGGTAGCTCCTGGTTGCCGAGGTTTGTGAATGGGATCAGGCCCTAGGTATTTTGGCTGTCTGGAAGTCTGCATTCCTGATTGGAGGCTGGTGATTAAGTGCCAGGCTGGCCTTGGCAAAGCTGGGCCCTGTATCAGTCTCTTTCTGCTGATTTGGACCAGCCTGGGATTGCTCTCCTACTGGAGCTGAAAGGGGTGTGATTATTTTCAGTTTTTCTGATGTAGCTTAATGGATACCTGTAAGCAAGAGTTTCTTTGGCTTTTTCTAATATTGTTTTCTAGGTTCATGTTACTGTGAGTAATCTGTGTGCTTTTCTTTATTTCCCTCAACTTCTGGTCTTTGACTTACTGGATAAAGGTTTACCGGCCCCCCCCCC